>JAHPZR010001409.1:0-16146 GCA_019787425.1 Platygyra sinensis
GAAATACGTGAAAATTAGGGCGGAGAAAAAGCATCATAGTCACCCTCGGTTTTCGTGCGCGCGCGTCGCGTTTAGCCTTCGCTCGCTCGCTTGATCAGGGGCAGCTCCTCTTTTAAAAACTGACCCTTTTCTCACTCATTCGAAGGAAAAAAATTAATTAAGTTCTCATTTGTCTGAGCTTAAGTGTGACTGACGTCAGCAAATGTGTCTCCAGAAACTCTTGCGTGGAGACTTTTGCTTTTATCTTACTCTCGTTGATAACGATAGTCTTCATTTCCTCCTTTAAAATATCTTTCAACAGACCATTTTAAAGTTGTCGGTTTAGTGACCTGGTCTCTGAATAGCAGCGAGGCTGGAATTGACCTTGTTTTGATACAGACCTCACTGCTTTTATTGTGCAAATCAAGTTGGTCTTATGCTAACTAGTTGACATTTACATGAGAAAAGCAGCGAGGTCTGTATCAAAGCAAGGTCACCTCCAGCCTCGCTTGCATTCATGGCCAGGTAACTAAGCACACAACTGTAAAATGGCCTATTCAGCAACTTCGAATTCTTTCTCTGTCTAGGTAACAGGCTTAATTTTATGTACGTGAACACTGCTTCTTGTCTGAAAGTCTTCCTTTATCCGCTGGTCAGGCTTTCCTTTCTTTGCACGACCCCTGTTTTCCGGGTAACCACTTCCTCTATCAGTTGCGCTTGTTTGTCTATCTGTGCGCGGCCGCTACTTTCTGTCTTAACGTCTTTTTCTATCCACTAAGCAGGCTTTTCTTCTTCCTCTGTCAAGTGCGCAGGTTTTCTTTTTATTAACATTTTCCTCCACCCTCTACCCGAATATTTTGTAATTGGAAGAAAGCAAGTTGGTCCTCTTACACGGAGTCACATAAGTATAAAGTTTGCGTTTCATTTTGGACATCCGTCCCTGTAGTGTAACGGAATTGACAATGAAAGAAAGACTTCATCGGATATGACAGTCGTTCTATTTCCAACTTTATCAAAAATCTGTTATTTTAATGGATTTTGTGAAAACTCACAACGATTAAGCGAAGTAAAGAAACAAAGTATTGTTACTATCATCGTCACAATCACCATCATCATCATCATCGTCATCATCGTCATCCTCAGTGTTAGTTGTTATTGTGTCGTCCTAATCTCAGCGCAGAGGCATGCATAAATGTCGTTATAAGATGTATTGATAGTCCACAGGTTAAGTAAGAAAAAAAAAACCTATTAGACCAGGGTTGAACAGACGTATAACATTTATAATTTGATTTACTTTTAGTTTAATGACAGAGAGCGCAACCAGACCAACATTTTTGAAATATCATATGGTGCTTATTTGTAAAATAATATTTTAAAACTGATATTCAAAGCTCGGTGCGCCGTACGAAATTCTGGAATCTCAAAGGCTGACTGACGTGTGTTTTAGTGGCCAAAATTTGCATGCGTTAATGACCTTCTTCGTCTTCCCCGAGCTCTTTATAAACTTGAACTTGACATGACATTTTGTATTGTATATTATTTCTTTTAAAAAGCTTAATGATTTATTCTTTCCGCGCTATTTGGACCTCACAATAATATTTGGAACTTGTTTTTATTGCTTTTCACTATTTTGGTGTAGAGCATTCTCTCGCAAAGTAGTCAAAACACCATACCTAAATTGCCTCAGTTAATGTAAAATATGCTTTTATAACAGTAAGTAATACTACTGTTAATTAACTAAAAAGGAAATTTTTCAATATTGACAAGACATAATATTATTGTGAAAAAAGTAATGTTAGTAATGTAGTAATGTAGTAATATAGCAATGTAGTAATGTAGCGATGTAGCGATGTAGCGATGTAGCGATGTAGCGATGTAGCGATGTAGCGATGTAGCGATGTAGCGATGTAGCGATGTAGCGATGTAGCGATGTAGCGATGTAGCGATGTAGCGATGTAGCGATGTAGCGATGTAGCGAGTAGTAGTAATGTAGTAACTAATGTAGTAATGTAGTAGCAGTAGCAGTAGCAGTAATAGTAGTAGTAGCAGCAGCAGCAGTAGTAGTAGTAGTAGTAGTAGTAGTAGTAGTAGTAGTAGGCCAAAAAAAAACTGTTCTTAAATCTATTTGTCTCGCAACGCGGCAATTGAAAGTGAAAGTGCGCGCGTACCTTATATTGTAGTTGCATTTATGGACAGGCGGCAACAACTTTTTAACTTATGGTTCGGGTCGCTCATTATGCATTTCAACGTGTGCGTGCAAATGTTATGGTGATGCTCCGCAACCGTTGTTAAACTCGTAACCTCTAACGCTTGCTGATATTCTATACCAGGAAATATAATTCGCTTTGCTCTTTTCTGAACGCGTTCTAATTCTTGTGAAAGGTAGGCTGGTAGCGCGTGATGGAAAACTGATGCAGCATAGTCAATGACGGAGCACACGCATGTAATGTAAAAAAGCCATAAATCTTTTTGTGGAGCACGAGCTCTTTTTAGTTGAACAAGAAAGTAGAGCCTCTTAGCTGCTTTCTTAGTAACTTCCGTGATGTGCGCATTCCATGATCAGTCATCGGAAATAGTAACGCCTAAAAGTTTAGGATCTTTAACTAATATGATACATTCCCCTCCTATGACTACTAGAGCAAAGTCACAATCTGATGTAAAACTAATGCGGAGCTCCTTACATTTGTCTGTGTTTAACTTGACTCTGTTTCTAATTGACCAATTTACTACTTCGGTAATGTGTTAATGGTAATGTGGTAATGCGGTAATGCGGTAATGCGGTAATGCGGTAATGCGGTAATGCGGTAATGCGGTAATGCGGTAATGCGGTAATGCGGTAATGCGGTAATGCGGTAATGCGGTAATGTAGTAACGTACTGTGTTGTCAGTAGTAAGTATTGTAATGTACGTGATGTACTGTAATGTAAGTAATGAACTGTAAATTTAATGTAACATGTAATGTAATGCAGTGTCAATAAAATTACAAAAAATATATACGTCTAACTATGTAATGAAATTTGAAAAGTAATACAGATTCACCTATTTTTGTGAGGATAAATGCTACTTTTAAAATGATCAAAACGCAAGGGAAATATCAAATGAAATGGGTACCTGAAAAAAGGGAAATTGAGACAGATGAAGAAATATTCACTTGTAAGTTCAAAATAAGTTTTCCGCATTAGGATCCAAGAAAAAAGTCATACTACTCAAGCATTCAGAAACAATGCAATAATAGTTAAGGTAGTTTTGAGGAAGGACATGTGGTTACGTAGTGACATATTTTAAAATCATTAAGACCTGTGAAATTACATACATACATCAACCTGCTATTTTGTGAGGCAATCTCGAGCGTGTGCACAAGGGCACAACGCACTGGCTTCTTAGAAAAATTAAGAAGGTCGAAGCTCTTCGGTGTCAGTCTAAAATTGAAGACGTAAAGTATAAAACTTAAAATTGAGCAAATACTTCATTTTGCCAATTACAAAATTCATTTAATCTGCTGTTTGGAGCAAACACTCACCTCTGGTAGCAATTCTGATAATGGATATTTGCTACCAGTCGCAAATACCCATTTCTGGTAGTAATTACCCACTTTGAGTATTTGCAACGTGTAGCAAATACTCACTTATGGTAGCAAATACTCACAGTGAGTATTTGCTACCAGTAGCAAATACCCACTTATGGTAGCAAATACCCAGTAGTGGGTATTTACTACGGTAGCAAATACCCAATGCGTATTTGCTACCGTAGTAAATACCCATTAATGGTAGCAAATACCCACCTGAATCTGACTCTCTCTCTCTCTCTCTCTCTCTCTCTCTCTTTAACTGATTGAACTGAATTAAACTCTTCAAGCTTAGATTTATGTTTTCCTAGAAGAAAAGGTTTCACTACACGGCTCTCCTCTTCTTGTAGAATTTTTTCATCCAAAATGTTCGGAACGACATCATGGAGGGGCTCTTTTTTCTGGTGAAATTGCCGCAAATAATTTATCGATTAATTTATCGAAATCTGCAACTGCAAACATACTAATAATCCATTTCTTTAATTTGAATTTATTACTGTGTCAATATTTGGCTAGTTAGCTAGTCGTTCACGGGCACGTAAGTAAGAAATTAAATAGTTTATATGACTTTTCGGAAGCTTTCGGAACAGTCTCAAGAAGCGAGACGGAAAACATCTCGAGATTTAATAATGGAATTTTGCCTTTAAAAGGCGAGTTTTTATGAAAAAACTTCTTTTTACAGCTTATCATTGTTACCCTTTCCGCCATTGAATATCACATTTCGCGGAAACAGTTTTGAGTTAAGTGTCGAGTATAGTAGACATTTAGAAAGTCTACGAGTTTTGCGGAAACATGCGCTACAAATAGCTACAAATCTCTACGATCTCTCACCGCTGACCGTTATGAAGTCAAAACGTAGGACATTGCGCTCAGTGTAGATAACCTTTCTTCTTTCTTAAAGACAGAGTTGTAATTATTTTATACCTTTGTTTTTTTCATCAGTGTTTGTAAATATTCCGTGATTCAGCTTATGGCTGCAAGGTGTTTATAATAAAGTCTATCTATCTATCTATCTATCTATCTATCTATCTATCTATCTATCTATCTATCTATCTATCTATCTATCTATCTAGTGATAACAAGAGGACGAATCGTAAAAACTCTCATTCTTCGGCCATTTCAGCTTAAACAGAAATAATACACAAATTGCGGTTACAATCAAGACAAAACAACGTTACGTCATTAATCAAAGTTTTTTTACAACTTGCATTGTTTTGTCCTGTTTGTAACCGCAGTTTGGACATTATTTCTGTTTAAGATCACTGATATTGAGTTCCAGACAATCAGTGACGACTGAATGAATAATTATCAGACCCATCTCTTCAGTCCCCACAAACCGAGAATAAAACACTCAAGAGAGACTTTAGAATTGAGGTTTGCAAAGAGCTTGTCGATGACAGAGGGTTATTAGGAGTCAAATTTAAAATGATATTTAACTTTCATTTCAGTGCGGGAGTAGGTTGGGCTAAAGTCACTGTTGCATGACGCAAGAACTTTATTCTGCAAATTGCGGGGTTTCCTGTCAAGTACTCAAGTTTAAGCCCCACTTTGCACTTTTTTCTGCTTCACATTCCAAAAAACTTCACTTTAAGAGCTCCCTTCCTGTTGTTTCATACCGTTGCATTCCAAAAGGGTTGAGTTGAAATCAAAAGGAATTTTTAAACGAGAGGAACTTTTGAAGACGAAAATATTTACAAGCTAAGAGCAATTTTACAGACAAATTCCATTTTTCACCACAATTTACTTAAATATATCATTTCAACTTGTTCTTGTTAATAAAAGTAAGAGGTTTTGGTTTTATTGATGGTAAGAATCAGGTTTAAATTATCCATCAATGATGTCATCTTCTATTTTCTGTCTTTTCGCTCACGCGAACGTGATCGTAGCCTTGTCCCTGAACTGAACTCAACTCAACTCAACTCAACTCAACTCAACACTTAATTTAAACACGATGGTTCCCAGAGGTTCCCAGAGATTTTACTTGACATTTCTCAGAGGTCAGAGGTTATCCTTGATATTTCTCTACTCTTGAATTTTTTCCGCATGGGAAAGCCACGAAGCGAGACGAACAAAAATTAACAAAAACCTCTGGGACCAGGGTAACGTGATCAGTGAACACATGATTTCCGATTCCGGACTACAGTTTTGTTTGTTGTTTTTTTTTTTTTTTGGAAATAGAATTAAGGTGTGCCCAACCGGCATTACCATGTTGTTTATTTATAAAGCGCAGCCACGGAAACAGGATTTGTCTTCTGTATGACAAAAACTTTATGCACGGCTAAACAGCCTCGAATCTGCATAACCACGTTCGTGCTGTAACAACGTTAGATTAATTTGATTTTCAGAAGGAAGTTTGGAAGCTGCTATGGATTCATCTGCTTCAACATCGATTTAGCTCAGAACACTTTAGATCCCTAATTCTCTTTTTAAAAAAATGGCCGTCCGTCTGCCAATATTTTAATAACAAGGACCTACTATTTAAAACGTATTGCTTTTCAATGCCGCATGGTTCCGCGATAGCTTAATGTCAGTATGTTTTTTTTCACTAATTTATTTGAGAGCATTAAGTTTTCTTTGCCTAAGTAATATCCTTGATCTTTTCGATCAAAATTCTGCAATAACAGAAAAAGAAAATTTCACTTCAGTTATCGTTGAGTATTCTCTACTCGTCACCGCTAGTCAAATTCAATTCTATTTTCTATGTTCTCCGAACTATTTTTCTAGTTAAAACTGCAAAACACTGCCCTGCAAGCAGTAGCAACATCTACTGAAAACGAAAAACTGATGCATTCTTTTTTTAAAACAAGTAATTTTTAAAACCCTCGTAATACCATAACAAGTCTAAATGGTCTGCTGCTTAGAGACAACATAAATGCTAGAGTAGCTTTTAAACCAAGTTAAAGCATTCCTTTGAAATCATCCTTTGATAATGGTGGTAATATTTCGATCTGTAACTGTAAGAATCACGATAGTAAAGCGGTTGACTTACTTTAGTTGATCCAGATGTTAATGCTTCCACTGTTAGTCAAAAAAAGTGTCGCATCAGCTGGGATGTTCAGTGTTTTAGTAAGCTTTCGAGCTAGCGTTCGTTAATAATTGATAAACGTCATTTTCAAGTTGGTTTCGCTGGAAGGAAATACTTTTGCGTGACGTTGCTTGGATATCTTTTGTTCCTCTATATTCGCCCTCGTTTTTGCCCTGATTGAGAAGATATGTTTGACCACAATTCCAAATACCTCGAAGCTTGTCAATAATACTCCGCAACGAGTCGTATTTTCAACTCTGTTCTCAAATTAAACACGTTTCTTCGCGTTTGATGAATTACATAAATCAGCTGAACACATCCAATAAAGAGATCAACAATGGCATTTTGATATTAACTTAACAAAAAGACATAAATTTTGGGATTACACAAAGCCCCCACAATTTCAAGCATGATAATTTAGGTCCAGCATTAAGCACTACTCGCGTATAGTGTAGGCTAATCGAGGCGGGCATTGTAATGGATCTAGACTGGTAATTGGCCATTTCTCACTTAAGGACGTTCGCGCCCAAAACTTCCCACGTACAGAATTTTTGAAAACTTTGACTGCAGGTAGAAAATGATAAGATTAGATTAAAAACGTAAAAAAAAAGTCGGGGGTCACCGAACTCGTTTTGAAGATAAGGCTTATCACAGACCACAGCATTTCTAGGATTTCCAGTCACTCGAGGCGATTTATGTGTGTTTAACACAGCATATATAGGCCTACTTGATAGACCTTTGCGTACATGTCATTAAATCAGGTAGAATTAACCTTAAAAATGAAAAATCTATGTCACACACACCTGCATCCATGTACCAATTCGACCCTATTTGAATAGTATATAAGAAATAATTATAACTTCCCACGTACAGATTTTTTTTTTGTTTTTTTAGTATAATGGAAAGAATCAGAAAAGGAAGTGATCTGCCGAAAAAGGTGGGGGTCACCGAACATCCAACAAAAATATTTGCAAACAAAGTTAACGCAAAGCTCATCAAGGCCGGGTTGTTCGAAAGCCGGTTAACGTTAACCCAGGGTTAAATGTTAACTGAAGCATTATGTTTTCGTGTTTAAAAATGTTCTTCACCTCTAATGTTTGGTGTAGTTTGAGATTATACCAGCTCAAAACTGCAGGGCGAACAATATAAACCGAAGACTTCGCCAAAAAATTACAAAACTGAAATCGAAATTCTCGCAAACCCTGAGTTAGCGTAATCGGGCTTTGAACAACCCGGCCCCGGGGGCCGTTTCTCGAAAGACCCGGTAACTTAACGGACCTGAAATCAGATTTTGAAATCAAAATCTCAAGAAAAGTAGAGTGTGTTCTGAACTCTAATAAAGTCCATTTTGTTTCTTTAGCTAATAACTTTACTTTATAATATTCAATCATTTTGAAACTCCCATCTGGAATGGAAAACAAAACAGCTTAACGGGCCCGGTAATTACCGGGAGCTTCGAGAAACGGGCCCCTGCTCTAGATCTATATTTTGTTGAGTTTCGACTCGGTGGGCGCGCTTGAAATACATGACGTGGCACGCGCGTGCCTAATGAATATCGTGCGCACTAGAGATGAGCAGTAGCAATGGGCGCGAGTGTCCTTAAGCTCTCTCCGTTTTCTCTTTTTGTGCGTGCTGAATGAAAACAATTGAATACTATTGTATTTATCTAGTAGTAATGGTAGATTAAAGAGTGCGTTAAAGTTTTGGTAGGAAAGGGTGGGAAAATAAAGAGCTGTTGGGTAGACGTGAAATTGTCTTCCCGCCAGCAGGCGCGAAAAATAAATTGATCGCAAAGCACGTGCATACGAGAGGGTTTGTTCTCGTTTATACTTGCATTTACGCAATATTACTTACGACGGGTCAGTAAAAAAAAAAACACGGGCTACGGTTGTAGGCCACATTTACTTCGCAGTCCATGTTTTGTATTCAGTCTGTAACGCTTAGCCCGCGTCTTATACCTCGGTCCGTGTTTTATACCCCGTGTAGTCCACAGTCCTCAGTCCTCATTCCATGTTTTATACTGGCCGAGCAAATCGACACAAACGATGCCTGTTCCGCCGGTATGCGAGACGATGTGCTTTTATTACTAAAAACAGGGACAATTATTCTCTTTACGAACATGACTTTGAATCGCCTTGGCTTTAGTGGAACAGCTTCAGGGCATTTTCACCTTTGAAACAATGAAACGGAGAACATGTTGGTACACAACACGCAGCCAAACTACAGCTTTCTGTTCGTATACGAAAAGTCGTACACATTTCGTGAAAACCTGTCTGCAAGGTTTTTAAACGCTCTTGGCACTGACTTCAAACTTTAAATAAACGACTAATCCGTTACAGTTCACAAAGCTGTCTCGACACTCGAAAGCCCGCAATATTGCACAACACTCGAAAGAAAGCACATGGACGAACATGTAGATGACGTTATTCGCCTCTGATATATTTTCCTTTTTTTTGGCGGGGGGGGGTGTGGAGGGGGGTTGCAAATTAGCGTCCACAGATACACACACGAAAAAGTAGACTTTCCCCTCCATTACCCGATTAGAACTGTGTTCTGCCGAACGCAATAAATAATTCATTAAGACACAAAATAGAAAAATATTAAAATAACAAGTCGAACTAGTGATAAGTAGGACTAATCTTGTGAAAAGGGGAATTACAATTGATACAATCATAATTCTTGACAATCATTATTGGTATTCCATACATGTACTTAACATAATCATTCTCAATCCCAAGCACTGAGATAAGCACTTTACCAATCAAGTTGTCGTTTAAAAGAGCCTTTTAAGTTTACGCTAACGGAATCTTGTACCAGGACTAAAAATAGACTTTACATTTACGTTCAATCTCTCTGAATTAACACATAGACAGGGGCACCCAGCGACCGAATCTTTCCAAAGATCTTCGAAGTATTTAATGCATTTCTCTATGTTATAGAAGCCTTTTTAGTTAATTTGGAGAAGCCCTAAAATATTTATGAGCTCGGATATTTAAGGGGACCTTTTGTCGTTTCGAAAGTTCTAGGGTCTTTTTTTTTACTCATCCGAAAGTTTTAGCTATCCTGATGGATCTTATCGAAAGTTCGAGGACACTGAGAAACCATATTTTCATAAGAACATTTTAGGGGAAGTTTTGTTTGTACGTGTGCCTATCGAAATTTCGCGAAAATACTGAACAATATTAATGTTTATCTCAATATTATAGGCGTGAAGCCTATTCATCCGAAAACGTTAGAGGGTGTAAATTAATCTCGTCAGTGCCCTAAGCTAATGCTATTATCTTTCACTAGTTTCATGAACGTTCCTGATGACCTCTCACCGAAACTATTAGCAGCTTAATTATTACGTCAGACGAAACTCTTAGACAACAAAGAAAAGCGTCCGAAAATTATGGGACAGGATAAAGGTGAGCACGTTAATTCCGAAAGTTCTAGGGAAACTTAGAAACTTAACGGTTTTCCGAAAAAAATTGAAAAGTCTAGAACATCGCTGGGGAAAACAATTTCGAACTACATAGGCAGCCTTGCATTGGAACTGGTGTTTTACCGAAAGATTCCGTTGGGTGCTCCTCATAAAGAGTGAGTTTAAGAAGCCACCACAGCAAAGGCAACGTCGCTAAACAAAAGATTTAAAGAGCCGAGCCATGGTTTCTGAAGAACCATTCGCCACCCTTCATGGAGGGATTAAACCGGGCCACTGGAGCCCTCAAGACTCACTGTACCTCTTGGCATAAGAAGTGTGTTAGCTTATTAGTAACTATCCAACACATGTCCGGTATTGCAGAATTACTGCTAATATCTCCGAATGGAAGAGCAAGTTCTTGGGCAATGATTACATACTTGAGAAAAATGCGTTGTTCTGCTTTACTGAAAATTATGAGACCTGTTACCATGGATGATAAAAGCTAGAAATAAGAGCTAGAAATAAGAAACAAAACAACAACAAAATTTCCTACCTTTCTGTAAAATTTGACGTCTCAAGATGCCGATAACAGCGTGATACTCAATTACTTTCTGGAAGTACCAAGACCGTGCACTTCACGATACCCCGGCTCTTAAATGTATCGGCTTGCGTGAGGTGGCCCTCTTTTGCAATATGTATAACTTGCACACTCAGGTAAAAGCATTCCTGCTCGTTAGTAGGGTTACATTGACTACCAGACAATTATTTTGCTAATGAGGACCTTAACTTCCTCATCTCTCTAAAGGTTGAGTTACATCTTAAAAGCTGGTGAGAAGTGATTCGTTCCCTTCTACGATTTTGAACAGTTTTTTGGTTACATATTTCTGTTTGAATCTTTTTAATAGACCTAATTGTAACAAAGATGCGCTTGTAAATAGCCAACTGGTTTGCCCCCGGCCAGTTTTTCAATTTGAATCATCTGTTGCAGTTGTTTGCTCGGTCCCACTAACACTTGCCGAGGGTAAATAAAGGTTATAAATTGTCTTTTGTTTTGTTTCAAAAGGATGACACACGGGATAAACTCATTCGTGTCGATTCGCCATTACTACTGGTTGGCAGATTATTCTTGTTGAAATATAGTGCCAGTCGTTTCCAATATGATATGCACAATGAATCTTGAACATTCCCACATTTATATAGTTATACGTTGACTGCCCAAAGTATTCCCTCTCTGCTGCGCTAATATTTTCTAATTTCCTGAATAAAAAACTCTGTTTTTGTAGGCCAGAGTACCTCGGTAACAAGGATTCGAGTCAGATTTAAAACTCATGATGTTGAATAGCCAGTTGTTAGATGCACCTGCTTGTAATAGAGTATGCTCGCTGGGATTCATGTTATGTTAACAAACACTCTTAGTTAACTGAGCACAATTTCCTTTTCATATATAAACGCAAGTTGCCCTTTTTTTCTTTCTATAAATGTTCATCGTCAGTTCTAATTTTAAAATGATCCTTTTCCATAGAGCTGAATAATTTTTATTTAAGTTCCTTGCCGTCGTTAATGTAAAAGTACAGTATATTTCTAAATAATCTCCAATTCCATCAAGATCCCTTTCTATATAAATGATATGTAGGATCCCTTTAACTGATCCTCCGCCAAACCGGAAGAAAGGTCGGTTTGGGAAAGGAGAAACCAATTTTCTTTGAAAGTCTTGAGTAAGGCGATGGGTTTTGATCAAAGCCACCTTCCTTTTTAACTCGTGATTGCGTTAGCAAGTTATGCGTTGTGGTGATTGATCAGATAACGCAAACATGTAAAGGTGGGATTTTTCACTTCTCAGATCATTCCCCCCTGGAGGATAAGTCTTTATATAGCTATATGGCTATGTGCCATACCCAAAAAGTGTATGGTTTTTCAGCCGTTTTGATCATAAGTAAGGTATCAATTTTGGCTATTTTGGTCATAAATATGATATGGTTTCTGCACTCTACAGCTAGTTTGAGTATGTGTCTCAGAAGAAGCTTCTTTTTCATCGTCATCGGTAAGACCATCAACAAAAGCTATTCATAAATTATGTTTAGAGCAACTGTGTCAACCACAACGGTCATAAACAGGATATCGAATGTTTGGTCAGATCATAAATAGGGAAGGATAAATCGCAGTCAGTGTTTGTCATAAATAGGGCAAGCGTTTCGAAAAGTGGGCAGCACACCCCCACTCAATTTTTCTGGGAGTACCCCCACCCCAAGGGGGCATTGGGCATTTCTAATTGGACTGTGCAGCCTTTATTTTCTTTTACGAGTAGGCAATTTAGGGACCGCTCATGACAGGTCGGAAAACGAGTGCACTGTAAGTACCTACCGATGTCCCATACAAAGCTTTAGAAAACTTTTCTAAGACTTGGGAAAAACAATGTCGAACTTTATAGGCAACCTTGCATCCGAACTGATGTTTTACCGAAAGATTCCGTTGGGTGCCCCTCATAAAGACTGAGTTTAAGAAGCCACGACAGCCAAGGCAACGTCAGTAAACAAAAGATTTAAAGAGCCGAGCTATGGTTTCTGAAAAACTATTCGCCACCCCTCATGCAGGAATTAAACCCACTGGAGCCCTCAAGAATCACTGTACATCTTGGAATAAGAAGTGTGTTAGCTGACTAGTAACTATCCAACACATGTCCGGTATTGCAGAATTACTGCTAATATCTCCGAATGGAAGGGCACTGAGTTCTTGGGCAATGATTACATACTTGAGAAAAATTCGTTGTTCTGCTTTACTGAAAATCATGAGACCTGTTAAAATGATAAAGGCTAAAAATTAAGAAACAAAACGACAACAAATTCTGTAAAATTTTTGACGTCTCAAGATGGATAAGAGTGTGATATCAATTACTTTTTGGAAGTACCAAGACACTTCACGATACCCCGGCTTTTTGTACAATGTATGGGTTTACGTGAGGTGGCCCTCTTTTGCAATATGTATAATTTGCACACTCAGGTAAAAGCATTCCTGCTCGTTAGTGTGGTTACATTGACTACCTGACAATTATTTTGCTATTGAGGACCTTAACTTCCTCATCTCTCTAAAGGTTGAGTTACTCCCTTTGCAGTTGTTTGCTCGCCGGCTCCACTAACACTTGGGCTATAAGACACTGCCGAGGATAATAACGAACGGGATAACACTCGTTTGTTGATTCGCCATTACTATACGTTCACACCTGTTGGTTGGCAGACTATAGCTCGCTTCCCTATTTATGACCTGGCCAAACATTAATTCAGTACCCTGTTTATGACCGTTGTGGCTGACACATCAGTGTTGCTCTAAACATAATTTATGAAGGGCTTTGTTGATGGTCTTACCGATGATGATGAAAGATACACACTTAATTCAAACCAGAGTGCTAAACCCACACCATATTTATGAACAAAATGGCCAAAAATTGATACCCTACTTATGACCAAAACGGCTGAAAACCGTACCCTTTTTGGACCTCACATTAGCCATATAGCTATATAAGGAATTACCCCCCCCCTCGGAGGAAATGATCCGAGAAGTGAAAAATCCCACCTTTACATATCATTTGCATAATCTGATCAGCCAACACAACACATAACTTGCCAACGCAATCACGAGTCAAAAAAGAACGGCGGCTTTGATTCAAAATCATCGCCTTACTCAAGACTTTCAAAGTAAATTGGTTTATCCTTTCCCAAACCGACCTTCCTTCGGGTTTGACGGAGGATCAGCCTAAGGGATCCTACATATTATTATATAAAAAGGGATCTTGATGGAATTGGAGATTATTTATCGAAGTACACTGTACTTTTACATTTCACGACAGCGAGGAACTTAATAAACATTATTTAGCCCTATGGAAAAGGATATTTTTAAAATTAGAACTGGCGATGAAGATTTTAAGGAAGAAAAAAAGGGCAACTTGCGTTTATATATGAAAAGGAAAATTGTGCTGAGATAACAAAGGGTTTGTTAACAAACAGGAATCTAAACGAGCGTACTCTATAACAAGCAGGTGCAACTAACAACTGGCGATTCAACATGAATGAGTTTTAAATTTGACTCGAATCCTTGTTACCGCGGCATTTTGGCCTACAAAACACAGTTCATCAGTTATAAGGTAAAAATATGTAAGAAAAGAACTCAACGGCACGAGGGAATGGAATACCATTTTACCTGTTTCTAACAATGACTTTACCTTCGGGAAATGAGAAAATATTAGCGCACCAGACAGTCAATATTTTTGGTAGTCAACGTAACTATATCAACCGGGTGGGAATGTTTTCATTGCGCATATCGTATTGAATTCCAACAAGTATAGTCTGCCAACCAACAGGTGTGTAACGTATAGTAATGGCGAATCAACAAACGAGTTTATCCCGTTATTTATCCTCGGCAGTGTTTATAGCACAAGTGTTAGTGGAGCCGGCGAGCAAACAACTGCAAGGGAGGTAACTCAACCTTTAGAGAGATAAAGAAGTTAAGGTCCCCTATAGCAAAATGATTGTCTGGTAGTCAATGTAACTATACTAACGAGTACTAGGAATGCTTTAACTAAATGCGCAAATTATACATGTTGCAAAAGAGGGCCACCTCACGCAAACCCATACATTGTAAGAACCGAGGTATCGTGAAGTGTCTTGGTACTTCCAGAAAGTGATTGATATCACGCTCTTATCCATCTTGAGACGTCAAAAGTTTTCAGAAAGGTAGGAAATTTGTTGTTGTATGTTTCTTATCTTCGAGCCTTTATCATTGTAACAGGTCTCGGCATGATTTTCAGTAAAGCAGAACAACGCGTTTCTCGCAAATATACAATCATTGCCCAAGAACTTGCTCTTCCTTCCGGAGATATTAGCAGTAATTCTGCAATACCGGAGATGTGTTGGATAGTTACTAGTCATCTAACACACTTCTTATGCCAAGAGGTACAGTGAGTCTTGAGGGCTCCAGTGGGTTTAATCCCCACGAGAGTTGGCGAATAGTCCTCCAGAAACCATGGCTCGGCTCATTAAATCTTTTGTTTACCGACGTTGCCTTTGCTGTCGTGGCTTTTTAAACTCACTCTTTATCAGGAGCACTCAACGGAATCTTTCGGTAAAACATCAGTTCAGATGGAAGGTTGTCCATAAAGTTCGAAATTGTTTTTCCCAGCGATGCTCTAGACTTTTTAATTTTTTCGGAAAACGGTAAAGTTTCCCAGAATTTTCGGAATTGATGTGCTCACATTTATTATGTCCCATAATTTTCGAACGGTTTTCTTTGATCTCTAAAATTTTCGTCTGACGTAATAATTAAGCTGCTTAAAGTTTCCATGTTTTCGTTCAGAGCTTGTCCATCAGGGTGCTGGTGCCGAATAAATTCTCTCGAAAGCAAGCTACACGAGTGATTCTACTTGCGATGAAATGCAGGAGGAAGGTTCCGCAGCCTGTCCTCCTGGTATTGGTGTAAAAAGAAGAGAAATATCATCCATTCTGTCACCAAGGAAAACGAATGCCGTCGGGGATTCTGGTGCAAGAGGGAAGCAGAATCCTCTTAATATCTTGCAAGACTGTCGATCTCGAAAAATTGCAGCCGTTTCGGAAAAAGGTTGAAAAGCGAATCTAATAAATTTATTAATGTAGTAATTAGAGATCTACTTCCAATTAATTGTATTTAAGGAAGGATATGTCTCAATAAATAACCTATTCCAATGATTGAGATGAAGAAGAGATTTACGCTCAAATAAAATTTATGAACTAGTATACCTAAATGGTACTGATAATGCTGCCGAAGGGGAGAACAACTTTAAAGGTCGGCACACACGATGGGACTAGTCCCTGCGACTAGTCCCTGCAACAAGTCGCAGGGACTAGTCGCATCGTGTGAACTGGCAACTAGTCCCTGCGACTAGTCTCAGTGACCAGTCGCATCGTGTGAACTGCTTCAAAATCTAGTTGCAGGGACCAACTTTAGTCCCTGCCACTAGTCCCCACGAATTCAAACCAGTTTGAATTCGTGGGACTAGTCTCAGGGACCAAAATTTGGTCCCTGCGACTAGATTTTGTGGCTTAAATGGCCACTTCACACGATGCGACTAGTTCCTGCAACTTGTTGCAAGGACTAGTCGCAGGGACTAGTCCCATCGTGTGTGCCGACCTTAAGTATGCTAACAGTTAC
>JAHPZR010001410.1:5000-17253 GCA_019787425.1 Platygyra sinensis
CAGCGAGCTGATTTAGCGACAGACCAGTCTACTCAGAGGAAGGTATTAGTAGATCAATGGATACAGCTGACAAGCACCATAAGCAGAACAAACGCAAGCCTAAGAGAGAAAGACGTACGAATTTCGCAACGATCTAGTGAAGAAAAAGGCCACTGGAGGAAACTCTCTTCCCGTCAGCTGTACCTTGTGCTCAAAGGCACACCACCTGGATGAATGTGTTGATTTTCTTAAAAACCCCTGGGAGAGAGAAGAGACTTCATCCAGGAGAAGGGCTCATGCTTCGCTTTGCTATAGTTCTGAACATATTGCCAAGCTTTACAGAAGTAGAAGATCCTGCAAGACTTGTTATAAGAAACACCCAACGTCACTTCATGATTACAACTGGAAGCCAAACGAGGTGAACCAGAGGGAAGGAATGCCCAACATAAGGAATCAGAAACGGGAAAGGAAGACCAAGTTATCAATGCATGTGCCACAGTCTGCAATGCGACCAAAGCTGGTGATGTTCTGATCACTATGGGTATTGTCCCAGTATGGTTGTACCACAAGACAATCCAAACATAAGTTCTATAGAAAATGTTTGCCTCTGACTCTTGACGAACAAGAGCACGAATTTCAACAACAAGAAACAAGAAACAAGAAACAACAAGAGTCAGAGGCAAACATTTTCTATAGAACTTATGACATCTCCTCACTACACTTTTTCCATTTTTAAAGACAATCAAAACAACAGGATATGTGTTTATGCCTCTGCTTAATAATGCCAGCAGTGGAACTTTCATTAAAGAAGATTCATTAAGAAAGCTTGGAGTTGAAGGAATTGAAAGCAAGCTTCTGCTCACCACTATGCATGGCACCCAAGATATCGATACTAAGGCTGCCGATGGTCTAATGGCTTCTCACTTTCAAGAGAGCAAGGGTAGCCTGGCCCTTCCCAGAACCTACGTCAGTCAACAGATTCCAGCAGATCGTGACGAAATTCTGCGACCCGAAAGAGTACAAGGATGGCCTCACCTGCAGCAAATTAGCAAGCACATACCAGCTTACATGGACAGGGTAGAAGTGGGACTTCTTATCGGACTGAACTGCCCAGGTGCAGTGTGACCGAGAGATGTTATTTGTGGGAACGAGAATGATTCTTACACAGTTCAATCGTTACTGGGATGGTACATTAACGGTCCTGTGAGACACGAGAGCAGTAAACAAGTACATTGCAATTGAATTCAGATTCTTAAGAGGAGCATAGATGAAGTGAAAGGATACATTGTTGGCGAGAGAATGATCAAAGAGCAGCTAACCCCTCCAGTGGTTTCACGAATGTTTGAGTTGGACTTTGCCGAAAGAGAAAACGGAGTTGCATTATCGAGAGAAGATTGTCAGTTCCTGAGGATAGTAGAAGAAGGAATCTGTCATAGAGATGACATGCACTATGAAATATCCCTGTCGTGTAGAGAAAGTAATGTCCAGCTACCCAGCAATCGTTCTCAAGCAGTGCAACGTCTGCACAGCCTAAAGAAGAGATTCCAAGGTGACACGCAGCATCGTGCCGAATACGTCAGCTTCATGTCTTAAATTATAGAGAAGGTATATGTCTGAAAGGTCAGTGCTGAAGAGCTATCCCCTAAAGAAGGAAAGGTGTGGTACTTACCTCACGATGGGGTATATCACCCTAAAAAACCGAACAGCATCCGCATAGTATTCGATTGTTCAGCTCGTTACCAGCGAGAATCGCTCAATGACCACCTTTTACAAGTGCCTGATCTTTCAAGCAAGCTAACTGGAGTGCTCACCGGGTTCAGAAAAGAGAGAGTAGCCTTCATGGCAGATGTAGAAAAAATGTTCCTTCCAAGTCAAAGTAAAGAAGGAGGATCAGAATTTCTTTCGCTTCTTGTGGTGGGCAAATGGAGACTTATCTCAAGAACCTCAAGAGTACTGCATGACGGTCCATCTCTTCAGAGCTGGTTCATCACCAGGATGTTCCAACTTTGCCCTGAAACGTACAGCTGAAGATGGTGAAAAGGTGTTTGGTGCAAGAGCGGCCGAAGCACTGAAGAAAAACTTCTATGTTGACAATGCACTAAAATCGGTTCCAACAGAAAAGGATGCCATAGAACTCGTACAAGCTGTTAAGGGGATGTGTGCAAAGGGAGGATTTAACCTCACAAAGTTCGTCAGCAACAGTCGAGAGGTGATGATGTCGATACCGCATGAGATAGAGCGAAAGAAGTCAAGGGCTTGGAATTGAGCATTGAAAGTTACCATAGAGAGCGTTGGGCGTACATTGGTGTATAGAGTCAGATGCATTTAAATTCAGAATAGAGTTGAAGGACAAGCCATGTACCCGCAGAGGTATACTGGCAACCATAAGTACGATCTTCGATCCACTAGGGCTTATAGCACCCGTTGTCCTTGTTGGAAAACATATACTTCAGGAGATCTGTCACGGAAAAGGCTGGGACGAGCCAATCAATGGAGAAGTTCTTGCTAAGTGGGAAAGATGGGGAGTCAGTTACCGCTACTTGAGCACCTCGGCATCCCAAGAAAATTCAAGCCCCCTCATTTTGGAAGAATTGTTACTGCACAGTTACATAACATGTCAGACGCATCACAAACTGGATACGGACAATGCTCTTATCTAAGACTGGTCGATGAAAATGGCAGGCTTTATTGGTCTTTAGTACTGGGTAAAGCCTGTGTAGCACCACTGAGATCAATGACTATCCCAAGGCTTGAACTTACAGCAGCTACCGTTTCAGAAAGAGTTGCAAGCGTGCTGAAAGAAGAGTTAGATTACGAAGAACTTCAGGACCTCTACTGGACAGATGGCAAAGTCGTCCTCGGATTAATCAGTAACGAATCTCAAAGATTCTATGTGTACGTTGCAAATAGAGTGCAGTTCATCCGTGACCAAACCACTCAAGCAATGGCAGTACATGGAGTCTGGATCCAACCTGGCGGATGAAGGATCAAGGGGAGTGAATGCCAGAGAGTTTATGCAGAGGTCGCAGTGGATTAGAGGCCCAGAATTCTTGTGGCAGACGGAGGATCATTGGCCTCGACAAAGCTCGTATGAAAATGAAATCCAGGAGAGCTCCCCAGAAGTTAGAAAGGTCACTGCCAACACCACAGTAACTGAAGAACATGAAAGCATGCTAAGCAGATCTGAAAGATTCTCCAACTGGCAAAGGTTAAAGACCGCAGTTGCCCCCTGTATAGAATACAAACGGCGTCTTAGGATGAGCATCACAGCAGAGAGGAATCTGCCAGTTGATGAAGGCCCTCAAATTAACAGATGGAGTCCTAAAGCTGAAAGTTGGTCTGCTGCATGCATTATGGTCCAAGACCTAGAACAAGCAGAAGTAGAAATCCTTAAGCTCGTACAAACTAACGCCTTTGATAAAGAAGTGAAGACCTTGAAAGAATTTCAAGCCCAGAGTAAAGGTGTGCTTAAAGATCGTCAGTGTGTTAAAGAAAGGAAAGGCCTTTTGAAGAAAACTAGCAGCCCTAACGCTCTGGAGCCATACCTGGATGCTATTGGAGTGCTTCAAGTAGGAGGTCGGATAACGAAGACTAACCTGACAGACAGGCTTAAGACCCCTGTCATCTTACCAAGGACAGGCCATATCACAGAGTTGATCATCCGCCACGCCCATGAGAAGACTCATCACAGTGGAAGGGGTGTCACCTCAAATGAACTTCGTTCAAATGGTTACTGGATTGGTAACGGGAATGCAGCAGTTAGACGCTTCATCTCAAGATGTGTCAGATGTCACTATCTACGTGGTACTACTTGAGAGCAGAAAATGGCCAACCTCCCAATTTCGCGTGTTGAGCCCACACCACCATTTTCATACTGCGCGGTGGACTGTTTCAGCCCGTGATATGTTAAGGAAGGCAGGAGAGAAGTGAAAAGATATGGAACTTTATTCACTCGCATGGCTAGTCGTGCGATACACATTGAAGTAGCACACTCCATGGAAACAGACTCGTTCTTGCAAGCACTATGGGGTGTTATTGCTCGAAGAGGACCAATACGAGAACTTCGCAGCGATCAGGGGACCAACGTTGTTGGAGCTGAAAACAAGTTGAAGATCGCACTTCAAGAGATGGATGATGAGAAGATAAGGGCAGAATTGCTGAAGCACAACATTGATTGGGTCAGAAACCCTGCTACGGCAAGCAACTTTGGAGGTGCTTGAAAGCAACAAATCTGATCAGTACAGAACATCATGGTAGCGCTTATGAAGCAACATGGTCACAGCTTAGACGACAAATTGTTGCGAACTCTGTTATGTGAAGTCGAAGCTGTTGTAAACAGTTGCCCTCTTACTACCGAGACCTTAAGTGACTCACTGTCTCTGTTGCCATTTACGCCAAGTACACTTCTCACCAGCAAAACCAAGCTTATTCTTCCTCCTCCAGGGAAGTTTCAAAGAGAAGATGTTTATTGCAAGCGATGCTGGAGGCGTGCACAGCATATTGCAAACGAGTTCTGGAGCAGGTGAAGCAAAGAATATTTACAGAGCCTACAAGCGAGACAAAGGTGGACACGTCAGAGAAGAAACTACACTGAAGGTGATATCATTCTTTTGAAAGATGAGAACACTTGCAGAAACAAGTGGCCCATGGCTAGACTTATTGCTGCACGTCAAGATGACCAAGGCCAAGTTAGATCAGTAACAGTTTAATCTGCAACCGGGTCAGTGTTGAGTCGACCGGTTAACAAACTTGTGCTGCTACTAGAGTCACCCAAGGATACACTGGGAATCCCCGACGAGGAGCCAGAGGATCATCTCTGAATCAGGAACATGATATGCAAAGTACCTTGTTAAGCTAAGTACAGTCAACAATTAAAGAAAGTACGTTTCGGTTAAAATGATGAACATTTTAGGGGAGCCATGTAAATGCCAGTTTTATTTGTTGGTTATCCTGTGTAATCGGACCAGTCTGTCGGAGTGTTTAGGACATGTGATTTGATCGAGATTCATTCCAGTTTAGGTCAAACCTCGGCGCCACACGTCTTTTTTGTTGACTACGTTAACTTTATTTCCCTCGTGTATGGTCAAAGGAAGTCTAACCAGACTGACATTTGTTAAGGATCTTACGGGGAATCAAAGGGATTGAACATTACGAACACTCGTGAATCAAGGTTACGGTAACACAAATTTTCATGTTGTAAACAGAACAGTGTTGAGCGTTTCCCTCGTTGATCTAAATGAATAAATGATGGACTTTACAGCTGTTACAAATGGTTTTCTGTTAAATGGCCAAGACGAACGGCTATAGAATGGTCTACAAACGGTCAACTAAGCTGTTTGAAATGGTTTCATTGAACGGCTAAACGGTTTGTTAAGTATTCCGAACGGGCAACCTAACCATTTGAACAGTTCATGAAATTTCTTGAACGGTTTGCCAGAATGTTTCAACGGCTTATGAAATTTTCTGAATGGTTTGCCAAAATGTTTGAAGTACTAAAGCAAAAACGAGTGCGAGTGTTTGACTGGGGTTTCCAGACACCGAGAAACAGATGAAAGCACGAGGCCGTAAGCCGAGTGCTTTTATTGTTTCGAGGTGTCTGGAGAACCCGGTCAAACATGACGCACAAGTTTTTGATGTGGCTTCTAAAACTATTCACACTTCTTTTGTAATTAGGGGTATTGTTTCAGTGCTTTAATTTCCCATGAGATTATGTATTTTATAAATAATCGAAATGTGGGAATTTTGTTGTTGTTTTGAAACAATAGTAAATTATGCAGTGACATGTTTTCGCAAACAAAACAATTAGATATTATGCAGTGTTAAATATTTCCCTTTTTCCGAAAGAACGTGTTTGTATGCATGATTCATTAGCGTCCAACCACGAGCGAGGAAGGAGCTGCACGGTGTAGGAGCCAAAAATGGTTTACGAAGAAGATTATTAAGTCAAGAGAGTCGTATTCCCCGTTATCAAGGTATAAAACAAATACGGTTAAACTATTTTAACGAATAGCGAATTACTCGGGAAAAGAAAAATATCCATTCCTTCGGGAGGCTCGTTCAGATATTACCTGATTTACATTAGGTTTCAAAACACTGGACTTATACATATTAAGGAAATCGTTATGCTTGAAGTCTGAATTGTTGGCAAAGCAAATGTCATTGAATTGGAGCAAAACGTAGGTAAAGAGACATCCACCGAGAACTGTTTATGGAACAGTAATTAGTATCGGATGGTATGTGTATTTAAAACAGTTTTAATTTCCAATTTCACGACTTTTATTTTTGAAATTATTTTAATTGCAAGTTCCCAAGGATGCTAATTTTTTTAAATTCTCTTCTTAAGTTTAATTTCTTTTGTTTTGATGCGCGAATCTTGATATCCAATGAGGAATCAGATGAAAACAACGTGTGGTTTGGATACGATATCCAAAACACATGTGGTTTTCATCTAGGTTTTCACTGGGTATCAAAACTCATGTACGTGTCGAATTTAGCCATTTTTTTATTGGCTATCAAACTTATGAATTATTAATAAGTTTTAGAACAGTTTATGAAATCCTGTGAACGGTTTGTCGAAACGTTTGAACGGTTTTTGAAATTTCCAATCGCAATTATTTTTCACGGGAGCTTTCAGCTGTTCATGGCTATCTCTGTTTGGAATATTTACAGTACAGCCCAAAAATAATGCACAAGCAAGAACTTCTTTTTGCGTCCACAATAAGAAGTCTTCTTGCGGCTGATTGTGAGTCATTTGAGCTTGAGTCCTGGAAACCGCAAGAACTTCTTTGCCGTTGCATGATGTTAAACGTCATGTTGATTAATGTTAGCTATCCTATTCTGAGTTTTTTCGATCACTTCACAAATTCACCGACAAACTACCGTTTCTTTGACACTTGCTTGGTCGTAAGCTACCAATAATGGGAAGAAAATCGAATCAGTCACTTGAAGTTCCTATTTTAACACGTGAACTTTATGTTTTTACAAGGACAGAGCTGTGTTCGTTTACGAATTGTTTATTGTTTGAATTTGAATAGCATTCTTGGCTTAAGATCGATCCTCCTCAAAAAAATGATATCTCCAGTTATATTTGACCCAGATCATTCATTCAAATGGTAAAATGCTCTTTGCTTGATGGAAAAATTGTTTATCAAAGTTTCTGTGGTGTGCCACTCGTGTAAAGTTGTAAAAGTTCTGTGTTTTGCACACGTTGGCAAGTGACTTGCGAGATATTTAATTGTGAAGCGTTCCAAAACCTTGTGGAAAAAAATTCAGATTTTGAACTTCTCGCTCAGTAGCAATAGTCTGATTGTTTAGTTTAATTTTTTATATGTTCTATTGAAAAAGTTCGATTTTGGATTTTAGAAAAAAGTTTCGTTGAGCTGATCAACTTGTTTCCAATAATTTGTTTCTCTGAAAACCAAAAAAACAAAAACTGTGCCAAGCAAAAGTAAAAGTATCACTCTACTTCGCGGCGCTTTCGAAACAAAAAGCCGACGCATGCGGAAACACAAAACTTTGTCTCCCTAAACTAATTTTTTTTGTAAGTGGCACAAGAAAATAACTTCAGTAAAATACTCATCTTTAAATGAAGACCATTTGACCGGTCGAATCACCAAACTGTGCCAAGCAAAAGCAAAATTATCATTCTTTGACTGTACTTTGCGGCGCTTTCAAAACAAAAAGCTCACGCACGCCGAAACACAAAACTTTGTCTCCCTAGACTAATTTTTTTTGTAAGCGGTGCAAGAAAATAACTTCAATAAAATGCTCTTCTTTATTTGAATATCATTTGACCTGTCGAATCACCAGACTGTGCCGAGCAAAAGTAAAATTATCATTTTTTTTCACTGTACTTTGCGACACTTTCAACACAAATAGCCTGCGCATGAAAAAACACAAAACTTTGTCTCCCTAAACTAATTGTTTTTTTAAAGCAGTGAAAGAAAATAACTTCAGTAAAATACTCTTCTTTAAATGAAGACCATTTGACCAGTCGAATCACCAAACTGTGCCAAGCAAAAGTAAAATTGTCATTTTTTTTCAAAAATTTTCAGGAATCTTTCTCTTTGTGGACTTTGAGAAAGCCTCTACAAGCAGTTGACAACTTCGCAACCGTTTCCACCTTAAAACTGAATTTAAAAAAAACTAAAGCAATGTGGACCGGCTCCTCAAAACAGAAAAATATTAAAATACTGGAATTTAGTGTTACTAAAGACCCGATCAAAATACTTGGAACATATTTGTCGCACAATCCGGATAAGAACATAAATGCAAATTTTTATATTAAAATCCAAAAAAGGAGTACAAAATTAAATTTATGGCGAGCCCATGAATTAACATTGTATGGAAAATCCCTTTTAGCCAAGACGTTGGGTGCCTCTCAATTTATTTATACTGCATCGATGATTTGTGTCCCCGACACAGCGCTAAATAACATCCAAGGTCACTTTTTCTCTTTCTTATGGAATAACAGGAAGGACAAAATTAAAAGAAAAGTTATGAATCAACCCCTTTCAGAAGACGGTATTAACTTCATCAATTTTCGAACGATGGTGAAATCTCTATGTCTTGCCTGGATACAAAGGCTGCTAACAAATTCTTATGATGCCTGGAAAGCCATTCCAAACTTTATTTTTAACAAATATGGGGGCTTCACTTTTCTTCTCAAATCTAATTTCGATTCGGCAAAATTGGACAAAATTTACCTTTATTTTACGGGCGAGCTTTTGGACTATTTCCAGGGTTTAACCAACAATTCTCAGTATATCACCAATGACTTAATCCTCTGGAATAATAAGAATATAACAGTAAACAAGAAAAGCCAGTTTTGGAAAAGTTGGTTTGACAGTGGGATTTACTTCATAGGCGATTTGTTAAATTCTGCTGGAAAATTTCTTACCCTTGATGAATTTCAAAAAACGTTTGATTTTAAAGTCAGTTACCTTAATTACTTTCAGCTAATCGCTGCCATCCCTCAAGAGCTGAAGAGAAAAGCTCTGGTTTTCCCAACTCCTGATTTGTTAAGTATTCCCTCAAATTCCAGCAGTTAAATGACAGGACATTACTGTTACCTAAAATGCATTGCAAACACTACTATAAAATGTTCATTGAAAAAAATAACACAGAGCCAACCGCAATAAAGTCTTGGAAAAAATATTTCTGTAGTTTACTGATTGGAAACGAAGTTTTAAGGAAATATATGAGTCATCCAGAGACAACAAACTGAGACAGTTTTCCTTCAAAGTCCTCCACAGGATTATCCCAACTAGGAAAGAATTGAAGAAATACAAACTGGTCACTGATGACATAGGCTCCTTATGTCCTTATCCTGATTCGATTGAACATACTTTTTTACACTGCACCGAATCGGTTAATTTCTACATGAAGACTTTAAGCTGGTTTAATAATTATCATAACACAAGAATACATCTTCCACACGAACACATCCTGTCAAACACGTTCAAAGACGTGTTTCCACCTAAATTGTCTAACCCCCTTAAGCGCAGACTATGTCTTTTAATATTATTCCAAACAAACTATCTCTATACCTGTAAAAATTTATCTAAAAGGCCTGATTTAGAAGAATTTCTATCTAAATTACATCAACAATACAGAATCGAAAATTGTGGCTTATAAAGATATATGAGGCAAAGGGAAAGATAATGGTATTGAAATAGTTGCAACCAGATAACTTCTTATTTTACCTATAATTTGTAAATTGACAGAATCGGAATCCTGTAAAAATTACATTAATTTCAGCAGTAATTTAAGCTCTATTTTAAAATTGCATATAGAGGTATTGTAAGTGAAAATTCAAGTTATGCCAGTCGAAATAAGTAGAAGCAGTAGCTAAAAGTTTGTAAATAATCAAAGTTCGTGTTCAGATTGTGCTGCGACAGAAAATAGTAATTTATTCCATTAGTATATTGCAATAATGTTTGTCGCTATTTATGTTCTTGTAATTTGTATTGTATTGTATTAAGTGACTCATTTGTCTTAATAAAAATCATTTGAAAACAAAAATTTTGTTTCACTGTACTTTGCGGTGCTTTGAAAACAAAAAGCTGGCGCATGCAAAAACACAAAACTTTTTCTCCTTAAACTAAATTTTTCTGCACACTAATTCAACCGGCGAAATGATAATTTTATTACATTAGAGATACTACATCATACTCAGTAAAACAGACAAAGTTTTTAATAAAGAAACAACTGGGTATAATTACACAAAAATATTTTACAGTGATCGCTCATTCGAGTCATTTGGTGTAAACTTTAGGATAACACGGCACTTACTATTAATTTTACTCTTAATGGCCGTCCATACTTTTTCCTTTACCTCGTTTGGACCAACTGGAAACTTAGTAAAGAGTAACACTTTTAATGAGTTCAGTTTATTACTGTCAAGGCAGCCTTTTCCATGCGATCCATCAGTGTTGCTTGCCGCCAGCTCCTCAGTTGTGAAGAGCGAGAAAATTAGCTTTAGCGCACACAGGTGCCGCTTTTTCTCTTGGCCCAAAGCCTGCTGAACTGCCCCGATTTTTGTTGGTGTTATGCAAGTGCCAATAAGTTCATTGCCGACTTCCAATGGAGAATTTGATACAGTACTGGTGGGATGCACAGATCTGACTTCCTACTGCTGCTGCGGTGTTGGGCGCAGGTCTGACCTCTGCAGGTTGGACTTCCTGGATCAGGCTGTTTAGGACATCTGTGCTAATTGTGCTCAGGGTTTGTTGAGATTTGTAAAAACTTCTAGATAATAATAAAATACTTAACAATTAGATTATGAGCTCGAGATTTCTATCGCGTGATAGAAATCAAGAGCAAATAATCTAATTGTTTTAGTATAAATCTACGAGTCATTCAAAACGCCAAGAAACGGCCGTCATTTAGTTATCAAGCGTACACTGTTATGCTACTATCTATCACAGAATAGATAGTGAGTAACGCAGCCAATCAGAGAACGGCATTCGTGATAGAATGATAGTAGATTTATACTAAAGTTTAATAGATGGTGCCCGCAAGTGGGATCGAAATAACCTTAATACACTTTTCCTGCATTTGCATTTGGCAGGAGAGAATCTTACCGCTAGCCTCTTCCATTGCATCCAGTCTGGTTACCAGGTGACGGCACTCTTCTGCCTTAGCAGCAAGCTGCTGGCGGAGTTCAGTTATGACTTCGTCTTTGCGGGAAGGATTTGCGCTGTTGCATGTTACTTTGTTAGGCGCTGGATCCACGGTCTGTGCTGCTTTGGCCCCTTTCGATTGTCGCATTGCCTTCCAACCAAGGACTCCCTGCCCTTGACCTGCCAAAAATTGTTCATATGGACCGTCGTTGCTTTCTGAAGTACTGGCCTCTGGACACTGCACTTCAGTATGCTAAGGGTAAAAGGAAAAAAAAAGTGTTTGGTGTTCCAGAATGGAATAATAGAATGGCATTTTCATCTCAAACCCTACCTAATTTTGAATGAACTTTGCTTTAAATAAAAAATAACTCCACAAAAATAAAATCAATAAGAAGCAGCTTCTTTATGAATGAATCTTCACACTGTGCCAAATAGAAGTAAAATTAAAATTTATTTTTACCACAACTGGTCAGTACAATGAGCTGGCACATGCCGAAGCATGGAATTGACTTGCTAAAATAAGACTCTTACTAGACAGCGCAAGATAAAAATGTGAATGAAATACTCCTTCTTTAAAAGAAGATCATTCAACCGGTTGTATCACCCAAACGTGCCAAACAAAAGTAAAAATAATTATCATTTCTTGTCACTGTACTTCGCGATGCTTTCAAAACAAAAAGCCGATGCATGCTGACAAAACTTTGCCTTCCTAAAATAAGATTTTTTAAGTGGCGCAAGAAAACAACTTCAGTAAAATAATTATTTTTTTTACGAAGGTCATCAGTTGAATCACCGACCTGTGCCAAATAGAAGCAAGGTTATCATTTCTTTTCACTGTACTTCACGACGCTTCCAGGCCAAAAAAATGCCCGTACGCGCTGAAACACAAAACTCTTAGTTCCTTAAATAAGCGGCAAAAGAATATAACTTCAAAAAATAATCTTCTTTAAATTAAGATCATTTCACTGGTCAAATCACCAAACTGTGCCAAACAGAAGTAAAATGATTGTAACTTTGACTTTGTGACACTTTCAAAACAAAACGCTGCTGCATGCTGAAACGTTTGGTCAAATCATCAAACACTTGTTCAAAAAAATATTCAGAAACAAAACTGTAAATCATGTAGAAAAACTTAAGCTTTGGCTTTGTAG
>JAHPZR010001411.1:0-32500 GCA_019787425.1 Platygyra sinensis
AGATTACGTAGAGCGAATAATGTATTAAGAAACTGAACTAAGATTGCCGAATATTGCGACTCACTTGACTAAGACTGCATGCGCTAATCCACAAAGTTAGAGTATGTTTTGAAAGAGTGCATTTGTGTCCAGACAGGAGAGAAACCCGAGAAGGATAATTATAAAAACATATAATCCGCTTCAAATTAGAGTTAATAAGGAGTTTTAGCAAAGTGACGACGGCGACGGCGCGGACGATGCCTTGTAAAAAATGAATTTATGTTTTACGTTCGAATCTCGCAACTGCGTGAATCTTTTCAGGGACGCCTACCGGTCTTAAAACTTGCTCACGCTTAAACATGCACCGACGGCGTTCAATTCGAAAGAAGTTTCCAAAAATTAGCCATTGTGGCTCCCGCTCTCCAAAATACATAGAAACTTAGTCATTTTACGTTGTTGTTTCGCAGAGGACGGGAAAGAAAATGTACAAAGATTTAAAATGCACGTGCACAGCTATTGTTTTTCTCATTAAACCTTTTGTTTGGCGACGCTTTACTCGCCGTAGCCGTCGTGGTTTGCTAAAACTCCCTAATTATCGAGAACCGCAGGCGCGCCTCTCTAGTGGTTTCCTTTTTTTGGTCTGGTTTGTTTTTGACAGGGGAGAGAGGAAGCGGGAAAATCACTAGGGATCTGCATTGGGCGACAAAAGTAGTTGAGACAGATAACTGAAACGAGTGCTGAGTTTAATGTTTCTCTTATTCCATTTTCAAATTCGGTTTACATTGCGAGCCACACCCCTTCCCCTTTAGAGACAGCAAGGTGGACTGGAGTTTACCATCGTGGAGTAAGCGGGGGAGAGGGATTTGGTTTAAGTTCTCCAAAATAGCAGTGTCTCAACACTTTTGTCGCCCATTATGGGTATGCCCAAAACTGCAATAATTGTTAATGGATAAAAAATGTTCGCCATTGAAAGGCATGTCCCTGGTAGTTCACCTCAGCAGTTGAATTTACAGTACAATACAGTTGATCGCATGTTTCTCCATTTTCGTTCTCGGTAGAATTTATGACCATTTGTGACCTGACCGGGAAGGGAAAGTTGAATGCACCTATGAAAATAACAACGAATAATCATGACATAATTTGTAATTTATAACCGGATTGCCACTTCATTATTGATATATTGTCCGAGTTAATGACAGGAAGCATTGGTTGGAAAGAGTCATTATACCAAGCGGGCAGGAAGTACCTTAGAAATTAACTTATATAAGCAAAAGTTACAGATGCCAGCTGTAATACTTATGGACCGATAGGATAGTTTAAATTATGTAATTATGGCATTATTTTACACAAAATAAAGTCGTCACAATTTCTTGAACATAAAATAAACTCGTCACAGTTACTTGAACATATAAAGAACAAAGTTCCAAGCCATCAAAACTACCCAAACAGTAACTCATAATGGCCGGAATTAAGATTTGGGAGTTAAATATAACTCAAGTAGAGAGTCGAAAAACGCCAAGAAAGGGGAGAAAACTTCCCCGAGGGGAGGATTGAGGGTCAAAAGCCTTATGAATAGATTACTGATGAAGCTCGGTGTTCTTTACAAATGATTTCTCTCCACTTATAGACTACTAAAGCAAGTTATTGACCTAGTGCGAGGTCCAGATGTTGAAATTCATCAGATTTCCTTATTATTTTAACCACTTAATTATAAAAAAAGTGCAAGGAGGCGTTGGCAATAAAGAGTTACATTTAGACCGATCAACCTTACAAAATAATTTGCATTATGCTTCCAACATAACACAACGAAGGAGGCTACGAACAAAAGGGGAACGTGGTCCAATTAACACTGATTGCTGACTTAGAAGAAACCATCTTTCTCCGTTAACAGGAAACACTGCAGTTATTCAGCATTGGCTTCTGCTTTTAAATAAATCAGGCCGAAGTGTTATCGATTTAATTTCTACGTAACAATCAGCATAGTCGCAATTATTGTGAAAATTTTGTTAGAGCAGTCTCTGGGGCATATCCAGAACTTGGTTTCTTAAAAAGGCCATCCACAAGCCTTGCGCTGTCTCTCAATGACTCGCTTTTGAGATGCGCACTCAAGCAGCTCTAAACATTCTTGATTCATCGCCTTTTCCACTTGATGCCATTTAATCTTTTCTTCTATACCACTTCGGTTTGCTCATCGCATTGAAATTTCGTTTGCGTGGAGCCAAGGACAGCAATGGAATGCTTCCTTCCTAGAGACTTTGTAAACTGTGCTTCCATTCTGACTGTAATATCCTGGAACACATCTGCCGACTCGCCGTGCTCTTCCAGAATACTCCGCACCAGTGCCTTGAGCAGATCAAAGCAGTGTATGAGCTCGCCTGCTCGTATGGTGATATCTAACTGTCGCAAGCGCTCGTCGTTAGGTTTGGGATGCCTGAATGGTTTATCCAGTGCGTCCACAAAGTCCGATAGTTGACTTAGAGGAATGAATTGCTTTCCATTTGGAACAAAGGCTGCCCATTTCAGATAGTACCTGTCAAAATCTTCCTTCGTTATGGCAAAATCGTCGTTTTCGTGCGCACGGTTTACATTTTCAAGAATTACAGCGATATACATGTTGACAATGATCATAAACACGATAACGATGTAGCTGATGAGGTAGCTGGCAGCTCCTAGAGGAGAACCGCAGTTGCCCTTTGGAAAGCCTTCGTAATTTGGGTCGCAGTCTGGTGGTTGAATCGACAATGAACTCATGACGTCATTCCAACCCGAGCCAGTGGAGAGACGAAACAGCAGCATCATGGAACTCCCAAACGTTTCAAAATTCACAGTGTTATCCAGAGTTCCTTGCTTCTTGACTCGACCAAAAGCCGACATGCCAATGATGGCGTAGATAAAAATGACCAAAAACAACAAAGTGCCGATGTTGAATAATGCAGGCAGTGAAATCATCAGTGCCACAAGAAGCTGCCGAATTCCTTTGGCAAATTCAAGCACTCTTAGTAGCCTGGCGATTCTGAAGATTCGCATGACGCGCAGGAGACTGGGATTGACAACTGTATCCTTGACGCTGATTTCATCAAGTACCACCCCTGTAAAATATGAAAAACTCACTTTTATGACTCTGGGTTTTAACAGACAGTTATACGATTACGAGTGCAATTAAGAATTTACACTGCGCCGAAGTGGAATGTGAAAAATCTCCCAAAATTGTACGAATTAGGAGAATGGAATTTGAACTGACATATTAAACACGAAAGAGCGTGTTTGAACAGGCTTCTAAACACTGAGAAGAGAATTGAAAATACGACGCGTACAGGATGTACTATCTGTTCAAGCTGGCTTACAATTTGTTGTAACATTTTAAATAGTTTTAACATTTTAATATTTTTAAATTTAATCGTTTAATATTTTTGATATTCTTATATAATAGTTTGTAAAGCGCTTTAGAATATTTTTATAATTTTAGCGCTTTAGAAATGTAAATTATTGTTATTATTATTACTTCGTGGTGTTTGGAGGGTGATCAAACACTGTCTTGAGTGCTTGATATACAAGTATCTTCTCAATCCAATCTAAAACTAAGGAGGAAAAGTTAAATCGTATAAATATATACCAGTAGCCCTGTATATTCTAATTAAGATTCGATATCTTAAAGCTGTCACGGTAATGATTTCTTTTTTAAAATTTCTTTTTTCAAAAAAATTGATAAGTCACAAATGAGTTTTGAAAAAGACTTTTCAAACATCATCGTTTTTAAGGGTACTGTTTTAATTGATGTGAACACGTTTTCTAGGGTCAGCATAAAATGGTTTCGACTGCAAAGTACTATGCAAACAGCTCAGCTGGTCCTTCTTCAGATTATTATATATAATTGCACACACTTACGTTAGAGTGAATGATACATTACAACATGTAACTTTACGTCTTCTCACCAATAAGTGATGAAATAACTATGATGAAATCAAATACGTTCCAAGCCTTTTTAAAGTAATGCTGTCGTAAGGCGATCAGTTTCGCGATAGCTTCAGCTGTAAATATTCCAGTGAAAACCCAGTTTGAGATCCGTGTTAGCCAATCGGGCGATAGTCAAGGAAATTACCTTAAAGTTCACTTGAATAAATAATATTATTGCTGAAGAATAATGCGTCATTCCGTTAAACATGAAATGGTACTTTAGACGTCTTCTGGCCATATTTGTACTGCTCATATGAATAACTTATCGTTTAGTGCGGTTATAACCTGGTAACAGGGAGCAAAAAGAAGGGAAATGTAGACGGCCTCAACAGAAAATGTTCTTAGAAATCAACTGACTAGCAAAGACTTAAAGAAACTGAGTACACGTAGTTCAAAGGCCATTCTGATCAAAAGTTTTTATTCATTTATTTAAAGTGCGATGTTCTACGGACACGTTGGTTGGTAAGGTTAATATAAAAAGTTGTATGAGAAGGTTTTTTCCCCTAGAAATTCTTCTCATGAGCAGACATGTTAAACTAGAGGCGGAAGCAGGAAGGGGAAGGCGCTTAGAAGCGACGTTTTGCAGCGGGAAGGCACATTACCGGAATTTAACAGTAGTCCATCCATCAGAAAACACATGCGCAATAGCTATTTGCAATACACGATCGAGCATAATATCACGCTTGTTAATAGTCCAGTCCCTGAACTCTCCTTTCTTCCCGCCCCATATAGGGGCTGAACCCGCGCGGGCGAAAGAAGAGTCCAGGATAACTTGCATGCGCATGCTCAGAACGCCGGCATTTTTTCCCCCCCAAATCGGGGGAAAAACCATATTTGGAAGTACTTTCCAGATTTGGCTTGTGGCGCGATTTTCTTAATGATAATATACAAGCAACAATTTCTGCATTCAGATTGATTAAAAACATGTCAATTAATCCCAAATCAGTGGAATTTCACCAGTGCCACGCTAAACCAAATTCGATTTGCTTTTTTATCACAATATCAAAGATAACGAAAGAAATCTTTGCCAAGATTTGTTGGCAATTGAAAACACCGACTCGGACTTAAAAGTGCACGCGCTGCATTATGCAAATGAGCTACTTGTACGCGTCAGACTTTCCTTTCAAAAACTTTTGCAAAATCGCTCAACATACAGAAACAATACGAAAAAAGTGTTTGGGAAAAGATTATCGAGTAATGATGCGTACTCGTTGTCGATAAGAGTACAGACCACGATAAACCATATTTCGATTTTTACGTTTTTATGTTTTTTACGACAATATCAACGACAAAGAAAATGTTTTCTTTCAGAGCGCGAGCTGAAAAAAGCATTGCGCGACACATTGACGCGAGCGGCGTGGTTGAAACCTAGTAATTTTTGATTGGTTCGTTCTGAGCATGCGCATGCAAGTTATCCTGGACTCTTCTTTCGCCCGCCCGGGTTCAGCCCCTATATGGGGCGGGAAGAAAGGAGAGTTCAGGGACTGGACTAGCTTGTTAATGAACTGGATGCATGAAATCTGCTGTAATACATCACATGGCATATTTCAAAGGATATGCAAGATGCTGGAGACCTGGGCCGACTGTCCGTAATGTTGTATCATCATCATAACCATGTTACATATTATCACTGTCAGAATGGCGATCTCAAACTTGTCTCCTGTCACCACGTCGAATAACACGGCACGACATCGGTCCTGTGCAAAAAGTAAGCTGTTTTATTTACAGAGGAAAGAGAATAAAAGTAGATACTGATAAAGGAGTGGACCTCTCTCTAAGAACTCTTCCCATCGGAAACCTTCAGAGTCATTCAGAATGTTTGTTACGCTGTACACCATAAAGTAGTTTTTCCATGGTTGCAAATATAGCCTCACCTAAACACGAGGGGAGGAGGAGACAGTTATGCAAACAAGAGACGCAGTCGAGAGTTTGCATAACGTTCGAGAATTCTATCAACTTCCCTCATGTTAAGATGAGACAACATAAACACGGGAAAATTCTCTATTGCTTTTCTAAAATATTTCTCAGGAATACGCCCGTACAAAAAAAAAAGTCACAAGGGTGTTTCCATACTCTCATCTAAGCACACATATCGACCAATGAGGGCGCGCGTGTCTCAGTTATTTTATAACATACCTTTGGTCTTAGTCCTTTAGCAGGAGGCTTTTTCTTAGCTGCCTCTTTCAGAAAATTCACCCACTTTCTTTGTGTGTCTGTTAGAAACATACCCATGCTGCTTATTTCTTCGTACTGCAAAATTAAACAGGGATATGTAAAGGTGTAGAAAATTGCATTGCATAGACGTTCTGTGGACTATCCATAGAACGCGTTCGAATTGTGAAGCAATTCGTCGCGAGCAACTCCTACATGCTAAATGTGCCCAGTATTTCATAAAAGACACATGCTTTCATTGAGGTAATTCGAGGTGAGGGAGGAGTGGGAGGGGAAGAATACACACATGCCGGATAACTGAGTAGCGACTTCCCGAGAGATAATGATAAACCATACATAAAGGAACAAGGATAGTTATGTATGTTGAAGATTGAAATTTTGCACGAGTGACAAAATTTAAAAAAAATTAGGCTAATCTTCTCAAGATGTTCAAACCGTGATGTAGGTCGTTCAAGTACTGTTGACATTTTTACTTTACTTATTCGATTGGTTTTTTGACACGTACCTTCTTCTTCAAGGAGTTGAAGTTGTCTATGACAACACCGACGAACAGATTGAGGACAAAGAAAGAACCAAGAATGATAAACGCAACAAAATAGATGTACGCGACCATGTTGCTATTCTTCTGTGGCTGCTGGTCAAGCTGAGAAAACGAAGAAGAGTATTGTCAGCGAAGAAAGGAAGGGGCTAAATTGAATCAAGATACTATGATAGTCTCTTAATTTAATGCAACTGATATTTAATCAGTTGGCTTCAGACGCTTCCTTTAAATGCGGAGAGGAGTGTCCAGTTTTGTATTTCAATGTTTTTCCCTGAACAGTGCGCTTTTTTATTAGCACTTGCACCAAAAGATGAAACGTTCCCCGTAAAGAGTCTCTGAGTGGGCAAAAGTACCATGGGTCTCAAAGTCTTAAGGGGTAAAATTACACTCGTAGCCGCGAAGTCCCCGCCCCCCCCCCCCCCAAAAAAAAGACATTTATATATATTTCTGCCATTTCTAGGTAACTATACTGGTTAATGACAACTTTGGCTCCGTCCGCATTATGTCGGAAGAATTTGGAAACGAAGCTTTATTCCTACACGGTTACGCCGACCATCTACACTAATCCGTCACAGAAACGGAGCTTATGTACGCTTCGCTCTTTGAAAGCGAAGAAATTTGAAAACGCCAGCTTCTCGTTTTAGTGTGGACAGAAAACATTTTGAAAACGGAGCCTTTTGAAAACGATGACGTCACGATAATCATGGGGTTTCCCTGGCCCAGTTTTCCGCAAACCCAAAACCGACCATGACCGGTAATTAAAGGACCCTAGTCAACCTCCGCCATTTTCGATGACATCGAAATTATTGATGTAGCATGGTAAAGCGAATCCTTATTGTTTTACTGTAAGCTGTGTTCCTGAAGGTATGTTTAATTATCTTGAGTAGTTTAAAAGTGATTTTTCTTCGTTTCGACAGGCTCCGAGTAAAATATAATAGCCAACTTCTGGCATGTAAACAAAAACAAAGGTGTGGCTGACTAGGGCCCTTTAATGTGTCTTTAAATTGCTCTGGGGTAGTATGGACGGAACAAAGGAAATGATAAAAATACTTGAATCAAAGTTTAAGCGGATTCGAATCCTGTTCTCCAAACCTGTTGTTGAAAAGTATTTAAGTGACGTTTCAAAAGCCCGTTGAAAATTTTCTAGTGAGTAATAGAAAAGTAGATTACAAAATATATAAATACTCGATAGTTTACCTCAGTGGAATCAACTGCATTATGCATGACTTCAATCCAGCCTTCAAACGTTGCCTGAGACAGAACATAAGAAAGGACAACTTTGGTCTCTTTGAATGGGCCTTTTGCAGCATTTGGTAACGTGATCAATAACTTCTAAACTTTTAGATTTAAATAAATATTCAGAATTGGAAAGACCAAGCTTTAAATAGCCAGAGCATCTATATTTAGATCAATGTCATATTGGTTGAGATTGTCTTACACATGGAATAGTCTAAACTATGGACAGATTCGGCTAACGTGTTTACATGTTACCACCCAATTCAGGTTATTCATACTCCCATGTGATCAGTTGCATTGCACAACTGTGACCTCCCAAATAAATTGTCACGTGGTCTGAATTGGGTGGCAGCAAGGATGTACACATGTTGGCCGAATTCGTCTGATCTATTGTCGTATGAAGTGGCCCTTAGGATAAACATTAATATACGTACCACCAGAAAGAGTACGAGAAAGCCATTGAGAACGTTATCGAAATTCGCCTCAGAGTTTTTCCAGACATATTTTTCCGGGAAACGAAGACATTCTGTTTTGTTTGGAACAACGCTGGCCGACACCCTTTCGCCTTCATGATCCACGCATGCTTGGAACTTGCCAGAAAACAGCTGGACGCCAAGAATGCTGAATATCAGCCAGAAGAGAAGCGAAACCACAAGAACATTGCCGATACCTGGAATGGCTGCGAATAATGCGTTGATGACAACCTGAGTGTGTTAAAATGACCGATGAATGGACGTAAAAATGGATGTAAGCACAAATGGTGCTAACTAAATAGTCTTTTTACAAGTCAAGTAAAGGAATGTACTATGTAGCTACACGGTAATTGGTAAACTGGTCCAAGACTAAAAGGAAAATTCTGATTGGTTCCTTGAGTGGTTAAGAGGTTTGCAATACGGACTGCTGCGTTGGACCACTCAAGAATTAGCTTCCATTGCGCAATAAAGAAAAACAGTTCGTTGCTGAGCAAATACTTAATTTTGCGATCGCGTGCTATCCGAGAATGAGTCGCGGGGGCGCATAAATTTGTCAACAGGCTTAAAAATGTTATTATAATAAATAGGAAATAAAAAGGGAAAATTTTCTCATGTATGAAAACCGCAGTAGCTAAGAAAGAAATAATTCTAGAACGGGAAAATCTCCCCACTCTAGATAAATTATAATCATTGTTTATCATTCTCTTTTATTTAAAGTGGTACTATGATCAAAAATTCGTTTCCTTTTTTTCTTCAGATTTTGAAATTGTGTTCGCTTAACACCTAACTGGCAAAATTTTGAGCTTTGAGTTTTATCCGAAGGCTGTTTATTTTGAGTGTAAGCTTTGGATTTCACGGTCCGCCATTACTCACGTTCAAAACTGACCGACAGGGCATCAGAGGGTTGGATCTAGAGAAAATGACGTCATTTACTCACTAGCTTAAGATTTCAGCATGTAAACGCAATTTATTATATATGCAAAACACGGGTTTAGAAGTCTGAAAGCCCGAAACTCCCGTGCTGCATATTAATTCAGCCGCGTACACACGCATTGCATTCTTAAACTAGTGAGTCTTTGACGTCATTTTCTCCTCGACCCAGCTCTCTTAAGATTTTAAAGTTAGCAATGGCGGACCAATAAATAAGAAAATTCCAGTTAAAATAAACAGGTACCTTTTTAAAATCAGAATTTAAAACTTGGGTCAGTTAGTGTTTAGTTAACATAGTTTTGAAATCCAAAAAAAAAAGAATTGTTTTTTTGGTCGCAGTACCACTTTAAAGCTCTATTGTGAAAAGGCTCCTTTTTAAAACACTGAAACAGAAAGAATGCACATGTTCAAACCAGTTCGTACTCTTAACTAATTAAATCGACTTCATTCAATAAATCAGTTAGACTGGTAAAAGATCTCATGTCGCGTACCTTCATTCCCTCCATCCGGGATATGGCTCGAAGAGGTCGTAGTGCCCTGAGGGTTCGAAGAGATCGAAATACTGACAATTGTTTGTTCTCTGACAAACAAGCCAAGGAAATCTGTAAAACAAAACAATACCTCTTCTATTTGGCTCACTTTCCTTTACACTTTAATTCGCAAAAAGAACCATTCGATATGATGTTCTTTAAAAGAGCAGTGTCACGAGGATGTTTAGGTCAATTCTGTGCAAAAATCATTACTTTGAGACTTAAATCATAAACAAAATACTTCTGTAAAGCTACGACGAAGATATCAAATGAATTTTATCAGAGACGGCTAACCATAAATTTCTTGAGGATTTTTGGAACACGTACCATCAATACTCAATTCATTTTCGTCCATGCCATCCGTGGCGACAGGCGATAGGAAACAGTTTCAGTACCTTCAAATAGTCTTCAATAACAAAACTAGATCATTAGTTTTGGAATTCAGTTGATGCGAAGACACCTTCTAGCTTTTTATAAAGTTGCCAAATAGCGTGACAATGCCCCTTTAAAGGGAGTACAGAACGACTACAGCTACACGAAAGTTAACAAACAGGAATCAATATAGGTCATTTCCGAGTTGCCTTTTTCCTCTGTATCAAAACGAGTCTAAGTGAGAACCCCTTCATATGAAAATGTGTTCTGCCTAGATGTTCATTTCCACGCAAATCAAGTCATTTTCATTTGAAAGGTTTTGCATGAGGACTCGTTTTGAGACAGACGCACAAGGTAATCTCGGAAGTAGCCTATTAAGTTACACTGGCTTTTCATACCCGTTGTACAGGTACCTCTGGAAAATCTCGTTGGGTCCTACGAAACACAACATTGAACTAGAAATAATCAACTGATCTATGAGCTTTATATTGCCGAGCAAGTGTCAACTACGTTAAGTTTCGATGTCGGTCTCACACTCAAGTAGAAGATATTTCTTGTCGGCCATTTGGTTTATTGTTTCAGTGTATGGTTCTACTCACCGCTACGATGAAAGCGTCCAAACAGTTCCAAACTGAAGAGAAGTATCTGACGACACCTAGACCGAGAATCTTAAGAATAAACTCCAGCGAAAACACAGCAGCGAAGAAATAATTTAGAATGTCTAATGTCTCTTCAAGGAGTGGCCTCTCGGGAAGGTGGATGTCCTCAAAAATCTGAAAAATTAACGTGCTTTGGCATTAATTTTCTTAATTTGAAGTCGGAGGTGATCGATAAAGAGTTTCTTTATTTCAGTGCAGCAACTGAACGTAACTGAAGCAACTTTATTTAAACTTGCTTTGTGAAAAAGACTAGAAGCTTTTATGGATAAGTGTTGAACGAACGAACCCAATTTTGCAATGAGAAGGGTTAGGTCCTTTGCATGATCCGATCACATGGTGCGGAATAAATTATGCTGGGACGCAATAACGCAGTTGGACTTCCAAAACAAAGGAACTCGTACCAGTCCAGCCCAATTTTCCTTAGTTTTGAAAGTGCCACTTTGTAATCTGCGTCCCAGCATAATTTATTCCGTACCATGTGACCGGATCTTGCAAAGGGCCTATTGAAATCTGTACCTCGGATTATAAGTGCCTCTCTCACAGTGCCTTTCTCCAAGCACACATATCGTTGGGCAGTGAACAGGTAAATTGGGATTAAGAAAACAGTTTTGCCTCCACAGGCTATAGGCGAATCTTTGATGACGTCATCATTTCCATTTTTCCTCATTAACACATGACTTTGCACAGAGAAAGCATCACGCTAGAAACGAATTGTCTAAAAACATTTCAAGACCTTGTGAAGCTTATGAATTGGTGAAATGTTTGGCTCTTTGAATGTAATAATCGAGCAGAAATTGGCTTTCAAAAACTGTATAATTTCCGGGTGGCAAGCGCTGATGAGCTCATACATTCTTTATAGAATTTTTTAGCTTTTAGACCCGGGTAGCAGAAAAATTTTCATTTCATCAGGTTTAAATTCATTGGAACAGTTAATTGTGCTGTTGTTCACTTTCATTTTTCAGAAATAATGTTTTTGTAACTCCATCCGAAACTGTGTGGCCTATGCTGATGAGGAAAATATTGTAAACAAAGGTACTGGTTGGTCGGTCTTATGAGTTACCCAGGCTTTGTAAAAGGTAAAGTCTGCATACGAGCCAAACGGCCCATCAGGCCGGAGCTTATCTCGGTTTCCTTAGCATGAAGCGATTGAGAGTATTTCTAAACCCCCCCCCCCCCCCCTCCTGGATGGGATGCTAGTCCATCGCAGGGTTAACCCCCGGCATTAAATTCGCCAGTATCCATTTATACACCTGGGTGGAGAGAGGCACTGCCAGAGTAAAGTGTCTTGCCCAAGAACACAACACAATTTCCCCGACCAGGGCTCGAACCCGGACCGCTCGATCCGGAACGAGCGCACTAACCATGAGGCCACCGCGCCTCCCACTTTTTTTTTTCGCGCCTCCCCCTTCCAGGCTTGATACCAATTATAACTTTTGTTTGAGGGATCAATGTTCCTCTAAACTCAAGATCAACTATCAATTCTGAGTTTTCTTACCAGAACAAAGCTACTGAACATTACAGTGAAGAGAATGAACCACTCGAAATATCTGTGCTCTACCAGGCATCTGATACTGCACCGAAATTTCAACCACTTGAAGTGTTGGTGTGACGACATTGAACACATGCAGCACTCAGGCAGACAATCGTCCACTTCAACAATGTACCTGTTGGGTGTCCTCTTGGGAGATTGGTTATCAGTGGCTACGATTTGCGCTTTACCTGAGAATATAAATAGGTTGGCTTTAATTTAATTGTTTAACGCTGAATAATTCATGCGATTGTTTTTGATAATGTGTAACCTTCTAATTGATCGGTGCCCGAGATATCACTGTTTAAGAACCATTCTCGGGTAAAAAAAATGAAACCAAAAAATCATTCTAAGCTTCTTATTCACTTTAGTGCTAATATCTTGTCAAAATAACTTCAATAGCAGCACTTCTTGCATGAATCACAAAAACTCAAAACTCCTCTACAAGAGGTAGTCACCTTTCAATCAAAAATTTGCCTACCCTTTTGGAAATTTGTAGATGTTTCCGTTACTCCTTCTGCAGTCTTTCTACCCACAGGGATACCCTGCGATACGACATTACTCTCCAGTAGCTGCACCTCGTATAGTTTGTATCTTTCTTTGAATGTAGCCACAAACAGCCGGGTCTTTTTGGTCTTGGTAAGTTTTTTTAACATACGTTTCAGTTTGGAATTTTGCCCTTCTTCGTCATCAGAAATGTTCTCGTCGTCTTCAGTGTCAAAGGCACTCAGCAAGAGAGCGATAAAGAGGTTAAGTACCTGCAGTGAGAAACGATCTTGTATCTCTTTGCATTACTTCGCTTAAAATTCATAGTTGTCTTATCCCTTGTCAAATAGTTTCTTTAACATACTGGGCTCCTGGTATCAGCCGTGGGAATTTGTTGTACAAACTTACTGATGAAATATTTATGCGTTTTCTGCCATGCTATGGAAATACAGCCAATCAGAATACAGGAAAGGCACTGTTCATTAGATAGTATTACATCTAACCTTCCCATCATGCACCACGCGTATGTCTCCTTGACTCTGTTGGCTACTGTATTTTCTATGACGTGGTATAATGTATAGATTTAGCCAAGCCTAAAAGCGGAACTCTAAAGTTAAAATGGCATGATATAGGATAGTTATGCAACGCTCTCATGGAGTATCCAACTTGTCACTTGTATTTCCATGGTATACATGATCCCGTAAAGTCTGATGTTTATACCGATAAATTTTAAGTGATTCGTGGATATTGCGTAACGTCGTCCAACAAACGCTTTTCACCCAAAGGTGAGTTACGGAGAACATAGCTTACAAAGGAGATTATCTTTTTACAGAACAACGTAAAGGTGATCATCGTGAATGAGATGTCGAGTTCTCGCTCCTCGAGGCTAGATCTTTCTAAGTTTTTTTTATATATATCAAGGTTTGTCTGATTTCTATTAAGCCACATATGAGCAATGCTATATAGAAATAGTTATACTCACAATAAAGTTACCAATAACGAAGGCCGGTAAAAAGAACAAAATGGCCATCAGGTTGGTGGCCCTCATGCAATCCCAGAGAGGCTCGATCCATTCCCCACACAGCACTCTGAACACCATCATGAACGCGTGCCAAAAATCATTGAAGTTCCAGCGCGGTACACTTTCCCCTCCAAACTTGTCCTCCGTGTAAGCATCACCAAATACCCTCATTCCAACCACAGCAAAAATGTAAATGATGACGCCAAGTATAAGTGTGATGTTTCCAACAGGACCCACACTCTTGGTTATGGCTGCCACAAGTTTGGCCATGGTCTTCCAGGACTGAGCAAGGTTTAGAACTCGGAACTTAATATCAAAAAAGAAAAGGTAGGGTCATAGTTGACACTTGCTCACGAGGTAATGTGAGGCAAATTTAGGGTATACAAAATTCTACTATGCATTAAAAGATTTGGTTTATTCCAGGAAAATATTCAAAGTCATCACAAGTTTGTTTTATATTCAAATACGACCATTTGAACCAGGCTTCATTTTGAAACAGAAACAAGAGGTAACAGTCGCCTGCTTTTTCAAAGAATTTCAATTTGCAAGAATAATCTCTGCAAATGTTTAAAATAATCTAGCCAAAGTTAGAATTAAGTCTGCTTACATTCAGCATACCAGCCTCTCATTTGTTAAAGAGTAGTGTACACAGGCAAACCATTCTTTTGGATAATCGTATGATCTACTTTTGTTAACGTATCAAATAAGGATAGTGCCTCTAAGTTAATTACCAGCCTCAAGCTACGGAAAATACTGAAGCTCCCACCAGACTCTGTAAGATACCCAGCAACACTTGCAATCACAATAACCGCGTCAAACACGTTCCACCGGCTCTTGACGTAAGTCAGTGGACCGAAGGCGATGAGTTTCCATATCATCTCTATCACAAAGATTATCGTGAACACCTTCAAAGTACAATGCACATTGGTATAAGTGAAAGGAAAGAGAAATCTGTTCTATACGATCAAAATTTTGAACAATAAAACAACAAACACCTCGTACCAAGCCCTTGAAACGCTAACTAACATTCTTCTTTCTTAAGAGGTCAGACACCGATTCAGGTTGGGAATTTCTCTGACCCTTCATCAACCTAAGTATACTCGCCTTTAAGGAGAGTCTCCTTCACTATTGTGAGTTGCCTCGTGACTTGTGATCACGAAATTAAAGTTGCTCATTCAGTTTGATTTTCTAAAGGACAGCGAGCGTGATCGATCTTGACCATCAAGAGGTAGTCGACAATAAGAGAGCAAACCATGTGCAGAGAATGTGGGACCCTAATTTCTACAGATAAGTACTAAGTTTAGATCCCTCACTATTATCTTACCATATTACATAAGTCCAGAACTTTCTCGAAAGTCCTTTCAATCCTGTAATGATAGAGAGCGAGCACGATGGTATTCAACAAAATAATTCCTATGATCACAGCGTCAAATGCGGCGCTCTCAGCAACAGAACGCATGCCTTTTCTCATGGCTTAAAAAACGGCAACTTGTTTAAACAGGAGTCACATGCTGCCTGTTTGTGTTGAAAGCACGTCAGGACTGTTTCCGCCAGACTTCGTCTATTACTGGTATCACCTTGTTGGACTTCTGGGACTTCAGTCACTATACAGACAGCTTGCGTGACTTCAGCCATAGCTCCTTTCGTCTTGCTGAGTTTCTTCAATGGTTTCAGGACCTTGAGGGTGTCATGGTCTGCGATGTAGGAAGCAGCGGTTTTCTTTAACAGCTCCTTTCTTCTCTCCTGAAAAATGAATAGATACAGAGTCCACGCTATTCTCTGCGAGTTTAAAGTCAAACAACTAATTTACAGATTTAATTAGTCGTTTATAATTCTTTGGTTAAAAGTAAAAAAGGTATTTTCAATTTTAATTTAGGTTTGTGGATTACAAGAGAATGATCGAATATTTTTTGATGCCCTTAAAAAGAGGAAGTTCGGGGACTTTGTTCCAATTCAATTAATAGACCCCCTATACCCATATATAATATGCCATTTGAAACTGTTGATCTGAGTATTCCAAAAATAGCATCTATGCGTGACCGGTTTATGATAAAGGCTGCCATTTTCTTCTAGTTTATCGGCATCCTGTTCGAATTCTGTACAGTCTAGTTACCTGCCTACCTAACAATGTGTTGAAACAAATTGATTACGCTTACCTCTTGTTCAAGGGATTGTAATTCTTTTTCGTAAGATAGATACACCACAGCTAACACAAGATTGAGCAGATAGAACGAGCAGAAGAAAATCGTGATCACAAAGTAAAAGACATACCACACACCTACAGCCTTGACAACCTGGAATTGCAAAACAGAAAAGAAAACATAGTAATTGTATGGTGAGCTATTAACTAAATGAAAATTAAACTATAATAAGATATAAGGTACTCGATGAAGTCAGCTCTTGGAACTGGTTTTATATAAAGCGACCTTGCAAACACCACTTCTCTTATATTGCGGTTATTTCTGGTTAGATTTTGTTTTTTGGCAAATGGTTATGTACCAACAAATACCATACAAACGTTGAAACCCATGTCGTGGTCTCTATCAACAATTATCGATTTTTGTTTTACTCTCGCGCAGAGAGGCTAAGGATTGCATTTTATGTGAGCACAGCCAAACTTTGAAGAAAAAAGATTTACTTAAGATCACTTAAGACATGGTCTATTACGCGTCTAATAAATGTAGTGCCGCCCTATTCTTCCACGTCTAAATTCTCATTATCCAGAGGACATATCGAACATCTCGTGTGAGACTTGATTAAAGTACCTTGTTATAGAGGTTTTCCCAGTAGTCCATTGTTAGAATCTGGAAGGCCATTAGTAAGGCCCATCCAATGTGATCAAAGCTGGTAAACCCATTATCAGGGTTAGGGCCAGCGTCAGCCATACATGTATAGTTAGTTGGACAAGACCTAACAAGACGAAGAATGTTTAAGAGAAAGGGGATAATATCAATGTTTTTTCCCTCTTTTTAGTTGCTTCATCTACCACAAGGCCTAGGGAAACTTTAATTTATCTACAAAGTTGTGAACTTCATTCTATACGCTTGTTGTCCCTCCCCCCAGTCCTACGCAGTGTTAAAAAACAAAAACACTTTTGTATACAAAAGTTTGAATTTTACCATTATCCAGTACTGAAAGGGGAAATGGGGGTGCTGACACTTATTCTAGAGTTATTATGACTGTGATTTTGTTTTTGTTCATTTTCCAACAAAATTAGTTTTGTGGTTGTAGAATCAATGAAAGAGAATGGCAAAATGGCAAACAATGTATTGCAGACACCTTACAGCAATGTGCCATTTTAACAACGAAATTAAAGTAAAGGGGATTCTTCTGCCTTTTTAATAACCAGCCCTATTCCCCCCTTACGTCCGACTGCTCTTCTCGAGCCCAGTCCCTCCCATTTTACGCCAACGATTATCACTCTAAAACAACAGATTTTTCCAACAAAAAATCTCTCAAGTAGGGTTCATTACAATGAATTTAGACTCAAGATGATACGCTTTAACAATTTGAGACACTTTGTACCGAACCAAGCACGAGTGCTATTAGAGACATCTAAGGATTTTGTTAGGAATGGAATTGTTAAAACAAAAATTAAAAAGGTGTACTCACCCCGCCCATGAAGAATTTCCACAAATCACTGGTTCACCCTGACGAATGTACCACGCACCTTCCAAATAAATTAAATTAAAAACTATTGTAGGCGATAAATTAGACATCAAACACAAACACAGAACACCTACACACCCTTGAGCAGCAATATGTTAATACAAGTCTTGCAAATGCTGTTCTAAGGTTTCAAATCAATAATCATTTAAATTCTCAGGTTTAGTTTTTAGTATGATTTCTTCGTTGTAGGGAATATGGAAACTCAGTAATACAATACGTCCAGCATAAAATAGCCATTGTGTAAATCTGACGTTACGTTGCTTACTCTCATTTTGAAGATAATCGTTGAAATCTACGGTGAGGTTCACGGGCATGTCACGAACACACTTGTTCCTCAATTCTCCCACGAACAGTTGCAGTCCAATAAGTGCCATGACAGCGAGAAAGAACAGAAACAAAACCAAGACATCGCTCAAAAGCTTCAGTGAACGGAGTAACGTGTTCACCATCGCCCGAAGACCTAAAATATGAATTAAAAAAGGTATTATTTATTTGCATTGTTTCCAAACCAGAAGGACTTGAATGTGATACCTTTATGGAAAACATGATGCACTTCGTTAAAAAAATTGACAGTGGATTTTAAGGTCTTTTAAGACGATTCTGTGCGTATCATAAACGATTTTAAAATGTTATTAAAACGAGTAATTGTATTTCAAAATCAATGACACGTTGTACTGAAACTGCTAACAAACTTTGTTGCGTCTCTCAAGTAAACCCTGACTTTTGGACGAGATTATACAACACGACGCATGCAAAGAAAAAGCACGGCAGAAGAAAAAAGAAACAAACACACTGAAACTGTCATGGCCATGAAGCTCAAACCCCCCTAGGACAGCAGCTTATGCTTTGTACCAGCATGTGATCAGTTCATGCGCCTTGAGACCGAAGAACATTTCCCATGAATCGTGGAGCATGATACTCGCAGAGCATGTCTGTAGCTATGTGTATTATAACTGACGGCGAATAATTATCAGATCAGCTTGTCAAAACGCGGGGACTAACTTGTGATCAGCTACGATGAGCTATTATCTCGACTTCTTAGTGATACGTACAGACATTCAGATGATGTCCAGCTGGGCCTCATAGCACCTTAGTAGGTGTACTGTACTGAAAATGATTTAGTCAAATTCAGCTGACTCCTATCCTGAAATGTATCTTAACACACATGAGCCTGAAGTCTCTGTTCGAATGACATTAGACACTCACCTGAAACGACAGAGATAGTTCTCAAAGCTCGCAGTACCCGCACCGTGCGGATGGCCGTAAAGCTCACAATGTTTGGAGCAATGGTTATGTACCTTTGAATTTAAAGCAAGTAGCAAATTTAGTGAGGCTTACTGCAGATGAGACAGAAATAGAGAAATTTATACCGTGGGTGGAGGCGGGGGTGACAAGAAAGTCCTCCCTATTGAAGAAACTTTGTCAAACATTAACCCGATAATTTCCGATGGGAAAACTGCTGTTGATCGATAAAGAACCGACGCAACTTAGACTGCTAGTGCTACTTGTTATTGGTCAATTGGTAATAATTGGAAATTCTTCGGGCACCACCCTGGAAGATGATATGACACTGATCGAACGCTTTTCTTCTTTCACACTTGCCTTTGGTTACAGATTGGTGTAATCATTCATCTCTATAAGAATAAATCGATCCTATCAAGTTGTTGGGGAACCTGTCAAATGCCAAGAGGTACTTGCGATGCAATAGCATCAGAACTCAGTATTCTCAAAATTATAGCAATTCCTTTAATCGTCTTATGGTACAACGGAAACCAAGGTAAATCACCAAGGCACAGTAGTTCTGAAGCAAGTTTCAGTAAAAAGGCAATGGAAAAATCAGTGTGATACTAATGCTAGGCCGTAAACAGCAATTGGTTGGGCAAGTTACAAATATTGAACACAGGCCTTGAGCAGTCCATGCACTTACCCCAAAACGACGACAATGAAGTCCAGACAGTTCCAGGGATCTCTGAGGTAAGCATAATTATGAAGAATGAATCCACGTGATATTATCTTTAAAATCATCTCCAAAGTATATATCGCTGTAAACACGTACCTGCCATCAAAGAGACATGCAATTATGCTAAACTGCGTGAAAACCAATATGAAAATGACATGTGGGTAAGACAAGTTTTCCTACCGGTCTAATACAACTGGGGTAAAGAAATGAAAAGATTAGCCATTTGTTATCGTTAACATTACACCAAGCATACTTCGGGCAGAAGCTACAAAATTACCTCACATTCACGCTATAAATATTAATGCGAATGAGGAAATTAACAGCGGGAAAGGCTACTGAGCAATGTTTTCAATGTCAATAGATAGGATATATCAACGGAATAGCCGTTCAAGAAGAAGCTACATCTATTTCTTCGCTTGCAGGAAAGCAGCGGGATTGAGCTTGCTGTGACATTAATTATTCATGACTTACTCGGCTTCCTCTGGTGGATCTTTCAACGCAAGAAACACACAGTTTATTAGAATCACAACGATCACAATCATCTCAAAATATCTTGAATCCTAACTTAAGGATGAAACTATAAAGCGTTTGGTTTCGCATTTATAATATAAAAACAAAAAAGCTGTTACTACAGACATGTACGACAGTAAATAGTGTCAAAAAATCAATCAAAAGACAAAAATATATTCAATTGGCCACTTCCCATTGGGGCCTCTCAGGACCAATTTAAACAAACAATGACAAATAAATATTCAAAAAAATTTAATCAAGTTAAGAATTCTAACTGGAGGGATGCAGCCCAATTGGCTATTTACAAGCTTAGCCGAGAAGTTGAACTCGGGGCTACCCAAAACAACATCAGCTAGCGGTCAGAACGAGATTTGAACCCGGGACCTGCAGACAAAACGAAGGCACATAACCTGTTAACTGAAGGCCAGAGCAGAAAACGTCTCATGAGTCACATCAGGAATCATTTTGCTATAACCAAAGGAAAGCATCTTCGTTCTGATTGGTTACAGTGTCAGTGTTTGTACCGTTGCCGGACCAAAATCTGATCGGCCCCAAAAAGCCACATAAATATTTCTAATTAACGGCAAATCTTTTCGGTTGCAATTAGTTTCAGAATCTCTCAATCATAACTTTGAAGAAATAAGGTATTAATGGAAATTAAATAGCTGGTTTTTATCGAGCAGCTTTGTTGAAACTTTAACCGGAAGTGGCCTGGTTAGTCACCTTCTTGTAAGTTCTTTTTAGTAAAAAAAAGCCTCAACCTTAGCATTTCTTGATATTACTAACCCAAGGGCTGAACTTTGCAGGGATATCAAGACTTCACGATACAAAACATGGGCATGGGAAATATAAGGCCTGAAAAAACAGCCATTTCCGGTTGCTTCTCATATGCTTTAAATAGGACCAACTTGTGATGACAGCCACAGTCAAATACATGCTTTATTAACGTGACTAACACTTAGCTATAAAGCTAGTTTACAGGTCAGTCACGGAAATAAAAGGAAAGAAACTAGATAAACAATGTTCTAACAGATATAGTATGTGGAAAAATTGTAAAAATTATGAAACTATTGAAACTTATATACTATAAGAAGACTACCGGTAAGATAAAATTGCAAATAAGGGTCTATAAACGTACAACTCTATAAAAGTGTTTAAAATGATACAATATACACAAACTGCAAATTATGAAACTATGTTACCTATATACTAAGAAAACTAAGTTAAATACGAAATAAGTCACTATAAACCTACAAGGTCGAGCTCCTTGAGTCCACGTTTAAAACTGCGGTAGGTATCGATGTCCTTATGTTTTTACCCATAAAAGCCTACGGATAGGGCATTTTAAATATGGTTATGTTTTTGTCTGAAGTTAATTGTACGTTGCTAAAAGAGATATTGAAAAGTGGCCAAAGTTGCACTGAAAATCAGCTTCTGGGGACCCCTGAGGGGCTGATATCCAGAACTTGGCTGTAAAAGGTCGTTGAAGCCCAAACATTGGCATATTAAATATGGCCACATACCGACTTTGTGTACCAATTTTAAGCAAAATCGGCCGACCTTCATTTCCAAAGTCTGCCCCGATCTGTCAGGCAGAAGCTCTTAAGTATTTCATTCTCCCTAGAAGAATTTGATTCTAAAGGATACTGGTTCGTGACGACACTGATAGTCCATCGTCTGAGAGGCTGCAGAGGTCCAAAGAGCCACAACGATCGTGCTTTGTTAAACCGAAACACGTGCTGAATGCGAGACGTTGTCCCATACTGACGTAATACAAGAAAGGTGTCATCGGCAGGTATCTATGTGACATAACAACAACAACAACAACAACAATAAGTTTTATAAAACAACTGAACCACTAAGCCCGCTCTCATTGGTCGATAGGTGTGTTAAGATGAGAGTATGTAAACGGTTGCGACGTTTCAGATTTGCGCGTTAAGAATTATTTTATAAAAGCAAAAGAGCACTTTTTCCGTGTTTACAAAGCCTCATCTTAACACTCGGAGGGTTGGGAGAATTATCAAAAGCAAACCCGAGACGTAGTCTGAGTTTGCAAAACTGTCTCGAATTCTACCGAACCCTCCTCGTGTTTAGATAAGGCTGTGTAACTTTAGGGAAAAAAGAATGGCCATTGAATCGTTTAAGTCAACAATAAACAAGAACACTGTTTAAAAAAGAGTTAGCACGTTCGGGGAAGGTTTTATTTTTTCAATGTGACAGAGGCAAAGCTCTCATATGTTTTTAACAAACATCAGTCTTTACTTCCTCGCGGAGCTTTTAAACTTTGTTCGAATTTATCTTACCAGACCTAATCTACAAATCAATAAATTAAATCTTAATTTGTTCCAAATCGGCACATATTTCCTTTACTTACGTTGTCGCTTGTGGCGTCATAATCTTCTAGAGGCATGTTCAAGAAGTAGCTTGGATCTGGTGAAGCTTGTGGCTTTGCATCTTCAGAGCCATCTGTGTTGCCTATCTCTACAGCTTGGGAATCGGCTTCGCATACCGCTAAGGCGTGTATCTCCGCAAGGTCTGCCAAACTAGCAAACGTTACCACCTTCTTTCGCTGTCTTGAGCTTACTGCATCAGGAGCAATCACGTTAATGGTGGGGACATGATCGTCGTCCTCTTCCCTGGTCATGTTGGTAGGTTGCAAATTGCCGACCCAAGTCATGAACCCTGTGTCTGAATGACCAAGATGGAGAAAATGAGGTGAAAGTAGATTACACGGTAAGATTTCCCGTCTTTTATTATTGAACTAATCGACTACGGCTCTATGACCTATATCTGTGACCGTAACAAGCATCACGTTTACTAAGTGCTACAACGCGACTACAGAAAAAGAATATGATTTGGTTCAACACACAAGCCAATATAAGAAACTTGATGACAAATTTCTCCAGTTCATGTAACGCTGTTTTTTTCTGGGTTCTACCATGTGGACAACGCCAATTACACGGCAGAAAACTCTGCCTTGAAGTCTCCTCAGATGCTGACCCCATTTGCCAGGTTCTGATTGGCCTCCGCAAGTAAGTATCTGTAATAGTGTAGTAGTGTAGTAGTAGATAGTGTAATAGTACGTAAGTATCTGTAATAGTTCATCTTGAGACTCAAGACAAATGGAATTCTTGATTCGATACTATAGGCTTATTATTTTCAAATTTCGAAACAAAGTCTACGAAAAATTTACACGTAGTTTGAAATATCACCCTGCTGCGAATATTGTCAGCACGAATCATCAGGATATATGACATTTGTCACATGAGATACATTTGTATTTGCATTATGGTAAACTACATGTGGCCTGAACACGTTATGTTTTACTGACAAAAATTAATTTCAAGAACAATGCTATAGAAAAACAACCGCTGTCGTAAAACTGATACAACCGTAATTTACCTAACTTCCGCATTAATTACTAACTGAAAGAGACCAACATATCGATATTGAAGTTAGTTTTGTTAAAAACGCAAGTTCTGGTGATGCTGTGATAAGGTAGACGAATTTCTGGACATACCGTAATCTCATTGAACCAAGATTTAGTTAAAAGAATTTGCAAGTTAATTTAACTCCTTAACAAATTTAATATTTTAATTCAAAGACATCGGAATAAGAGAATTTAATGATTTGGAAGGCAACCTGTGAGGCAAAACAAAATTATATATAAGCTAGTATATATTTCGCTAATCTATGCCGTTAAGAATATTTTTTATTATATAATCCCTTTCTCAGCAATAATGTAAATTCCAAACAGAGAGCCACATTAAAAAAAAAAAAAAAAAAAAAAAAAAAACATGCCGATTTCAATCACTGGTTATTAAATTTTCGTCTTTGACTTGCTTATTCACTTCTTTCTTTTCTTAATAATTTCGTTTGCCTTACGGTACGGTAGAATTATTTATATCATTGATGGAACACTAGCTTCATAACCAATAGCACGTAAAGTAAATAATAAATGATAAGTTCTAGACAGTGCAACAATAAAGATTTGTTAATTGAGTCACAAATAATACTAGTTTTAAAATTAATTCATCACATGTTTCTGGGCGTGATTTCTTGTGAGTGACAGTGGCAAAAAGGTTCATACATTTCCAATCGTAAAAACAATTTCTCGTGGATGGTAAAAATTGTTTTTCACCTTGACTAGTCAAAACAGAATTTAAAAAAGTGTCGTGCAGAATAGACCAAGGTCGCAATAAATTGAAAATTTGAAATTTCTTTATTGTTGCAGCTGGTGTACCTGGTGTGAATTGAGCTGTATTATTTAGCCAAGCCTGACAGGAGATCAGAAAAAAATTAAATGAAAAATCTTTCAAGAAAGATTTAGCGGTCATAAAGGGATTTAAAATTTTATAGCTTGTAAAAACATCTGGTTTGGAGACGTTGATTTCTATTTACGAGCGAGAGATCGATAGAGAACCAGGGAATTTCTAGTGAGCCCGTACGTTTTCATCATTTATCGAAGTTGTGCGTTTATTACCGATTCAAACTTTAATGTAATTGTAACGTTTCAGACAACCACAATAACTCACAGGAACAGAACGCATTTGGAAGCTTCTCCCGAACAATCCACTCATAACAGTATTGGTCGAGCGTTGGCGGGGACTCAACAGCCTTAGGTAAGTGTAACTAAAGAAACGAGGATGTCTCAAACTGAACTAAAATGTTATAAATGAACTGATAAAATATATCTGCAAGACACAATAACGATATTGATTACCACGTTTTTAGTGGTTGAGTTTATAAATTGTTATGTACGTACCTATCATCTGATTTACAAGTCAGTTGCCCCGAAAATTATAAATATATAAAATATATGAGGTATCAAGTTAAAATATATTGAGCCATCGAAACTAAAAGCCCTCGGTATTGTAGTTTTTAGCAAAACAGAAATACGAATATTAACGACGGTGTAGCACACGAACATAAAATCAGAGTAGCAGAGTATTTAAGTTCTTCAATAAATTTTGTTTGCAAAATCTTTCGTCACAACACCAAATAATTAAACGTAGATTAATTTCGAAGTTGCTATGTACAGAGATAAAAGGTGATTTTCTAAAGCGATTCACAACTAATGGATAACAAACTAAGCATTTCGTTCCCAAGCTCTGACACTATTTGAAAGAATTGTTGACGGATCTGCACGACTCCTGCAGTTCGCGGATGAAATGGTCCACTCTAGCTCGCTTTTTTAACAGTGTTCACAAAAACGACTTGAAAAACCTTAATAAATGCCTATTTTGCAGGCATCAGTTTACCAACAGATTTAAAAGAGCCATTATAATAAATTCTTTATTGAACTAGCTTGTCCGGTCCGTAGTGGACAATATTGGCCTCTGTTTCCTTTGTTTTGTTTTTTCGTTGGTTTTTTTTTCTTATTGCAGGTTTATTGACTTCGTCGTAGAAAACTGCGGCAATAATAAGAAACTCGGCCACTATTTCTCTAATATATGCCCCTTACGCTAGAAGAATGGCGTTTATGACAATCGGCAAATGGCTGATTTTCGGTTTGTCGTTTGCTGTTTGTAGTTTGTAGATCTTTGTTGAGTTTTTAAATTCAAAGTTCTGCACACCTTTCAAAGGAGCTCAGCATTTTTCACAGACACATGGTTTCTAACGAATTCGCTGTAAGTTATTGATAAGTCGAAATGTTAAATTATGGCGGAGTTTCTGCAAGCTGGAGGCACAAACGGAGCTCCCGACCTAAGAAAATTTGGTAACCCATCGGTCTCAATAGTTTTGGTTGTCACGTGACTGTACGTACGTCCGTACGCCAAAACAAAACTAAAAGAGTAAAAGAGTAGCACAATTACCATAGGTACATCTTTGATATTGGGCATCCATGTAGTGATTAATTGACAGCTGGGCTCAGGTCAAGAGCTCCGCTGACCAGCCACTAGGCTTTTTAATTAGTCTGGGTGAGAGTGAAGGAGTATATGCATTGGCAAAATTCGAAGCAAATTACACCCTGACGCGTTGCTGACTTTTCTTCCGTCACATCAATTACACAATGTCTCTTGGAAAGTCCCCGATATATATTGCGATCGAAATTTCCACAATCTTGGATACACACATTAAGTATGGTTTCTTAAAAGGTAACTAGAAAAAATAATGAAACCATAAGCTAAACAATTACATGCTCACAAATGACAATTTTTGAGTTTCGGATTCAGGGCAAGAATCCTCTTTTCATTTATTGTTAATTGTTGCAATCAGGCGCGCCGATTCTAGACTTAGCTAAATCTATATATTATAACAAAGATTCTAACAAAGATTCTAACTAGGTTTTTCCACGCTGTTTTCATAAACGTGAAACCTCTTCTCTTCGTATAAGTAATCGCCCGAGGCCGAGGGCAATTAAGGATTAATTTCAAGAGCGTTTTCAAAGTTTTCAATTTGGAAAACTTTGAAAATACATTGAAATTAATCCTAAATTGCCCGAGAGCACTTGCGATTACTTGTTTATCACATAAAGGGCAAAAGCAAAATTTTTGAACAAAGGACAACTTTCTACGTCTTGTCGTCGCGTAAACAGGTTTGCCGGTTGTCATTATTTAACAGGCTAGCAGTAGCACGGGGAAAGCCTACTAGAATAGTAAGCCAAACACAGCAACTTGGTTCAATTCATTCAAAACGATTTTTTTACAAACAAAACTTTAAGCAATCTAATTTTATTCACCTGTTTTGCGAAGCTTGCAACGGCGTGAAACTACTCCATCGATCGATGATAGACGTAAACAAGTGTCCAAACGAGCTCTATTAATAACTTCTTGAATCCAAAACTGTCCATTCCATTGTGAAAACTTCACGTACCAACACAATTTACGCTGCAATACTAATAAGGCGACCCGAAGCAAAACGAAGAAAGTAACTTTCAGTTTTGCGCCCATGAAGTTCTGTTATTCTATGCTTCGTGCAACACCAGCACTCAAACGTGCTTTAAGGCTGCAAATCCATGCAGTTTTAATCGGATAAAATCTTTTTGCCTTTCCACCAAAGACTGCGCTTTTTAATTGTTGCAAGTTGATTCTCTTTCACGTTAAGGTGAAATAACCGTAAATGATCAAACTTAGGAGCGATGAGTTTCTCAAATTCCTTTTCAAAATCCGTTTGAAGCGGGATACCATCTTAATGCAGGGGTGCTCAGCCAATCAGCATCAAGTAATCATACCCTCTTGATTACCAAACATGCCATCGTGATTAAGAAAACATGCCCTCTATCTCAGCCAATCAGCATTCAGTAATTTTGCCCCGCATGTGATAAACGTTATAAACGGGAATCGGCAAACGTAAAAACTTGCTGGAATAGTTTTATGTGGCCATGTCTTCCATTTGCTGTACCCGTCGTTCTTAACCTCTTTACTCGAAATGTTCCTGGGGCCCGTTTCTTCAGGATCCCAAAATGTTTTCGCACCCGGAAAGCTGTACAAAATCTCACACCTTATGATTACTGAGCTGTTTTATTCACATATTCTCAATATAAACACAGGTTATCTTTATACAAGACGTTTAAGGCCTATATATAACTCGCTGTTTTTAGATACAGATGAATTAAAAATCGCTCTGTGGGCCCCAAACCTTTTCGGGGCTTTTAAGACCAAGGCCCCTTAGCACGGTCGTTATATTAAACCTTAAATGGGTAGTCGACTATATAATTTGCGTGCTAATGTATTTTCTAACCTAATTTTACCTCTTAAAATTATCAAAGATTCAAGCCATTTTTTCGATTTTTACATGAAAAAAAACATTCATTAATTTTTCGTGCAAGATGATATGTAGCCCTATTTTCACCGCAGCGACTTTGACTCCACTTCTATTATAGCGATTATTATTCATTCAAAGTATATCCCCGTTTCTGATTGGTTAAAGCCACACGCATTATTCACCATAACCAGCTTCGCCATATTGAATCAATGACGTCAAAAGTGCAGCCCGCTGCAGATTATTGAACCGTTATCCACCTCGGCCTTCGGCCTCTGTGGATAACACCCTCCTTGATCTGCAGAATTCTTCATCTCCTACTCAGCCTCATTCAATAATTGCTAAATAATGTGAGTGCCGTCACTTAAGGAGCTGTTTGATGAATAGCGCAAGCAAGATTTGGTAACAGTGCATTCTTTAAAAAATGCAAACTTTGTTACCAACAGAATTCTGAAAAAAATGCTTGTTTAAGCACTTCATGTTTTGAAAAAGGAACAAAAGAAGAAATAACGAAACACTTCAATCTAAGCATCAACTTTAGTCGCTGCCTATAAACCAAAGGGACTAACTGATATGGCCAAACGAATGGTTGACATGCATGAATCGAATAGAAAAGTAGCTGTTCCACTGTAATGCGCATGTAAACCCTGAATTCCAGAACAGAAAATTGAAAAAAATAACCTTATATATAAACTACCGTCAAGAGTTTTAACGGTAACATTGTTGCTCATTCTTATCGTTCTGCGCAATATCGCGCTGACTCTGATAACAATGCTCTGATATTACTCATGGTTAATCACTATCTAACAATTTCGTGTCATTGCATGTCAAAAGTCGCATTTACATATCCGCTGACTCGGTGAAGCCTTGAAGATAGTTTCGTATTCAATTTCACTTGGTTAACAAGAGCAATTGCTAACGTTTTCCACCTGAGTATTAACTGAGGAGCCACAAATTAGCCAAGCCCTCGTGGCTATGAGCACATGAGCCTACTATAGCTTATATAAGTATTGCTTCCGCTGATAAACCTTGGGGCTGGAGAACTATATATCGAAGGTTCCAAGAAGATATTAATCCCATTCCACTCTTTGCATGGACTCGGTGATCTATAAGTATAAATGAAACAATATCTTTTGGGTGTTTTGTTTTGTATCCCTTTGTTTCTTTTGGCATTGAATACAATTGCGCTTGGCTAACAAGAGCAAAGCTATTTTTTCATATTTGTTTCTACGGGAGGATTAACTATGGAGCCAAACTTCCACCACAAGTCCTCAGTCACGGATGTATTGCGTTTAAAGTATTACTTCCGGTTCTAGAGCTTGTGGTTGACGAAATTTTTAATCGAAAGATTGGATAGAGATATGAATCTCATTCCACTGACTGAAATGTAAAGTCAGACACTGCATGGACTGGTAAACTATGAGTATGAATTTATGCTTTGTTTTGCATTTTTTTTGGTAATTTCAACAAGGATAGAGTGTGGCGACCAAAATCCACAAAAAAACTCTCTATCAATTTAATATTTAAGAATTCACCTTTTTTGCAAAAAATCTGTTTCTTACGCGATAATGTAGGTGGATACGTCTCGAAATATGAATCAAAGCTAATTTCACCGACATTTGAAAAAAAGAAATAAACTGGTAGAACAATGTTTGATGTAATAAAAAACACAATTCTCCAAAAATAGTAGATGGAATGATATACACGAACAATGGGCTCAAAATTCTGTGCTGCTTCATTATATTCGGCTGTTTATAGGGATCTTTTACCTCAAAATCATATCTCCGCGGATAACAGTAAAAAAATATATATTATATTCCATTGCAAGGTTTTCTCTTCCTCATTGAAACAAAATGGAAATCTATGTTCAGATTTTACAACAGTTGAAGAAGAACTAACTTGTAAACGTAATCTTGAAAATAATAATTTTACTACTAAAACACGCTCATAGGGGCCGTAACCAATCAGGAGCCGAGAAAGACAATAGGCTATTGTTTCGAGAACAATAGACTCTATTGTTTTCCAAATCCAAGATGGCGTCTTGAAAAATCTGATCAATCGGGAGGTGAATTAAGAATTCAAGATGGCGGTGGCGGCCCTCTGAACAGCAGTGAAACCTGGAAACTAGGCCCCAGGTTTCCATAGGAGTTTGTTTTGGGGTGAGAAAATTGCCCATTGGAGTCGAAGGCCTGGGATCGGTCTCTCAGACTCGTCCGATATGTCAATTGAGAATCAATCTAGACACATGTAAATCAAATGAGAAACAATTGTATTTATTAAAAAATCCTAATTCTTTACAAGAGGGACCTGTGTCCACTCCCTTAGTAGGAGGACTCCCGTAAATATCTTTCACAATTAACCTGAATCATTAGTGAGTGCGTTGAGGATTCTGAGGGAGATAAATGTTATTTTCTCAGTATAAAATAATATTACCATTGATCGTTGCTTTTATGATATTTGGTGGCTCCTAAAGGAGCCGTTTTTTGATTTAAGGTCACTTACTGCTTCAGAAGTACGTCCAAAGCCTTCATAAGGAGCAAGATCGTCTCGTCTTGTTCCGCAACTCTTTTGCGGAGTTTCAACTCCTTCGAATGCCTGATGAGGTTGTCGGGTACTCTTGTTATAAAGGTTCGGTCCAAAAGGATCACCATCGGCTTTAGTACCACTTCACTGCTAATCTTTGGTAGTGGGGTTTCGTTAACTAACGATCGAGTTGCTGGTAGGGAGAGATCTCTCTCAACCTCCCTGAACGCTTGTGAAATTGAAGCTTCGAGCTCTTTGTCGTACTCCATCGTGAGTTGTCATATTTTGAAATAAAAAATAGTGAAGTATTTATACCTTTTAGGGCTTATCGCTCAATCAACTTGTGGTGTGCTTTGTTGCCGCTATGCTTATTCAAAATACCGCTCGCTTTGTTCCATAGACAAATAGGTGTACTCCATATCCCTCAAAGCTGGTGTCGTGAGACTGAAAAAAATTCCTATGGTTTATTCTTGTTGATTCGTAAGAGATTAAAAACGCAAGGAATCGATTTTTTAAATTCTCGAATCGTTTTACAACTTGAAGTCTTGACCGTCGGTGTTCCACAAAGTGTATCGCTGGGAACTAGACTCGTTTCTAGTTTCTCAGACTCTTGGTCCCAGGCCCCAAAACGCACGATATTCTAACCTATTTTTCTTTGTTTTTGGTCACGAAGTCTTTGCCTGATCTGATCCTTATTCTTGGCATAATAACATTTCCAATATTCGTTGATCCGTTCCCTGTTGTTTTTACAGTATTGTCTTTGGTAATTTCTGATGTGTTCCTTGTTTTGTTGACAATAGGCTCTCTGGCTACTGGCGAGCCTTTCCCTGTTGTTTTCATACCACCTTTTACGACGTGATTTGAGCATCTCACCGTTCTCGGTACGATATCGATTTTGTCGGGCCAGGATCTGCTCCCTGTTCTTTGCATAATAGTTTTTATGGTAGGTTTTCTTGCAAACAACTATCTTGTCATTCCCCGACCGTTGATTGGAGCAATTCATCTTGCGTGAAGTATTACGAATGATAATTAAAACTCTAGAAATCACAAACTCTTACAAGAGTCACATGGCCAATTCAGTGTATCACACTAAGGTTTAAACCTCCCCTTCCGCTACTTCTTCGTCGTCGTCATTTTCGGGGAGCAATTTCTTTTTCATTAGTCTGTTCAACAGGAATTTCCATTTTGCCACTGCCGACTCGGCCGCCTCGTCAAAATCCATGTCATCTTCCTCAATAAAGCGTCGAAGAGTCTTCATGACTTTACGGTGTATTGCATCGTGTTTGATATGGTGAGTCCATTTTAGACGCTCTAAATAAGTCCTTCGTAGCCTTCTTCTACTTACAGGTAACAGGGCATTGAAAGCGGCATTTTCGGCATAGTGTTGGGATTTTCCTCTATCCAGGAACTGTTGGACTTCTTTCAGGTAGGTTTCTTTGAGATCTTCCCCGAATTTTTGACGTAACGGGCTCCACGGATCTGGTTCATCACCGTCGTCCGCTTCTTCTTCCTCTTCGGAGCTGCTAGTCTCTTCCTCTTCAGGCTCCTCTTCTTCCTGTTCCTCTTCTACCTCGTCTTCTTCTTCTTCTTCTTCTTCTTCTTTGTTTTGATCATTGTTTTCTTCCAGGGGACCAAAAATATCTGTTGAAGGAGTAAGCATTGTTCTTGTCGTCCTTCACCCAAGACAACGGGCTTCAAATAAGCCGAAGCGATGAAAGTGATATTTAATATATCATTTTTGCTCAGTGATCAAACATCCTCTTTCTTGATTCGTCGATGCCAGCGCGGGTATCCTTCGTGCGTCAAGAGGTTACTAAATACGCGTTTCCTGTCGTCACTGGTAGGATGTAAATCTAGGGTCGTGTACCCAAACGGACGTTCGGTCACTTTTTGGTACACGTCCATCATGTCTTGCCAACAAGTGGGAAAAGCTTGAAGCAGTAAATTCTTCATCCCTAATTGATAAGGTGGATTTTTGAAGGCTACGATGTAGTGGGCATTCCTGGAAATGCTTTTTGCGTATTTCCCTGGTGGAAACATGTCCTGGCACAAGTGCAATACGGTGATATTTTGATCATGTGAATGTTTGGTGAATAAGTCCAACAACTTTTTGTCTTCACCTCCCTCGACCATCAGATCATCTCACACGAGTAAACCACCTTTCGGACACCATTTTTGCAAATGGAAGGTGTTAGGAACCCCTTCGTGAAATTGTACTCCTGTATCTCTCATGTCTCGGAATCTATCTTGCCA
>JAHPZR010001411.1:37500-67500 GCA_019787425.1 Platygyra sinensis
TTCAATAAACGTCATAAATTATGTATCAGACTCTGTTTTGTTTATAACAATTTCAATGCATAGAGATACCCCATATCCCCCGTCTTCATAATGGTTCTTAACCTCGTATTGTGTGGGATACCCCTATCCCCCATCCTCTCATCTGACACATATCGAGGGATAAGAGGTACACCTATTCATTTATGGAACAAAGCAAACGACATTTTGAATAAGCAAAGGTTGATTAAGCGCACGGCAAATTGATTAAGCGTTGCGTAAAATGGTCCGATCACATATACATGCATAAAACGATTCGAGAATTTGAAAAATCGATTCCTTGCGTTTTTGAACTCCTACAAATCAACAAGAACAAACCATAGGAATTTTTTTCAGTCTCACGACACCAGCTTTGAGGGATATGGAGTACACCTATTTGTCTATGGAACAAAGCGAGCGGTATTTTGAATAAGCATAGCGGCAACAAAGCACACCACAAGTTGATTGAGCGATAAGCCCTAAAAGGTATAAATACTTCGCTATTTTTTATTTCAAAATATGACAACTCACGATGGAGTACGACAAAGAGCTCGAAGCTTCAATTTCACAAGCGTTCAGGGAGGTTGAGAGAGATCTCTCCCTACCCAGCAACTCGATCGTTAGTTGACGAAACCCCACTACCAAAGATTAGCGGTGAAGTGATACTAAAGCCGATGGTGATCCTTTTGGACCGAACTTTTATAACAAGAGTACCCGACAACCTCATCAGGCATTCGAAGGAGTTGAAACTCCGCAAAAGAGTTGCGGAACAAGACGAGACGATCTCGCTCCTTATGAAGGCTTTGGACGTACTTCTGAAGCAGTAAGTGACCTTAAATCAAAAAACGGCTCCTTTAGGAGCCACCAAATATCATAAAAGCAATGATCAATGGTAATATTATTTTATACTGAGAAAATAGCATTTATCTCCCTCACAATCCTCAACGCACTCACTAATGATTCAGGTTTATTGTGAAAAATGTTTCTGGGAGTCCTCCCACTAAGGGAGTGGACACAGGTCTCTCTTGTAAAGAATTAGGATTTTTTAATAAATACAATTGTTTCTCATTTGATTTACATGTGTCTAGATTGATTCTCAATTGACATATCAGACGAGTCTGAGAGACCGATCCCGGGCCTTCGAGTCCAGTGGGCAATTTTCTCACCCCAAAACAAACTCCTATGGAAACCTGGGGCCTAGTTTCCAGGTTTCACTGCTGCTCAGGGAGCCGCCACCACCATCTTAATTCACCTCCCGATTGATCAGATTTTTCAAGACGCCATCTTGGATTTGGAAAACAATAGTCTATTGTTCTCGAAACAATAGCCTATTGTCTTTCTCGGCTCCTGATTGGTTACGGCCCCTATGAGCGTGCTTTAGTAGTAATTTTCACTATTAAACTGTCAAAAACGGGCGAAAAACTAAAGTTTTGTTAGGAATGGTTTTTGGTTATTCTAAATGTGGATGCTGATTTGAAACAGAATACAGATAAATATTTTTTTTTAACAAAAAACGGACTTACGTGCAATAAGTAAACAAACAAACAAATATTGTTAAGTGTTTTGTAGCTAGTCACGTGCATTCTGGTGCGAATAATGCAAACCCTCTTGTGGCGCAACAAACACAACTGGCTTGTATCATCAATTTGCAGTACATTTGCAGTACGTTTATTGCAGCTTTGTCTAACCGACACGCCAGGTGAAGTGTTCAGCTATATTCTCGCAGGGTTTTATCCAATTAATTCAAGGTTTGTGAAAACATTACCGCCAGATCCATTCAATTCAAAATAATTAAAACTCCGAAAGCGCTTACATAAGACTAGGCCCAATATATTTAAGTGAGTATAGAATTGGCAGCTTTCAGTTATAAGACATCCGGCTTACGTTTAACTTTCCATTTATTTTGAATCGCAAGAAAAGTGCATTTTCCGTTGAAATTTTGTAAAATCTGCACCTGTTAAGATGGGCAGACTTGAGTGTTTTGACTACTGTGTTCTCTTTTTCGAAAGCTAGCAAAAAGATGAGATACGCCGCCATGAATGTTTTAAAAAGCTGTCGATTAATATAGTCCAAAACAGGATAACCAATTAATGTACTGTATCTCTCGCACGTGGTTGGTCAAGCGGTCAAACAAGCACCAAAAAGCCTGAAATAATGCCGAATATTTAATTCACGTCTCCCAACATATAGTTAGTAATATCTACTCCTTAAAGATTTCATCTGTGATCATAGTAGTATTTGGGTAAATTCAGACTAGAGAATTAACGATCTGTAAAAACCATGCCGTGAATTGAAGCATGGACATGAGGGCTTTGCTTTTTATGTAGGAATTTCAGTCGATGTAATATATTATTTCGTATCTGGCAGGCAGGCAGATGATAGAGTACTATTAATTGAGAGGAGTCCCTCCGTGAGCTATTCAGTAATCTGTTATTACTTACCCGCTAGGTACAGGCAGCAAGACAAGTAAATTGATCGATCGATCTTTGAATTTTACCTTCGCTTTGATTTCCGTCTTATCCCAGTGGTACGGATGAAGATCCAAAGACTCGCAATCACATGCTTCCAATATTTCGACATTACCAAAAACGTATGGTATATTTGGCCTCGAGCACGAAGAAACTAAGACTAGAACTAACAGAATTGTGTCACATAGCTTTTATTCGGGCGTTCTATAGTACCGACAACCCGCCATGAAACTACAATTTATCAAGTCGTTGTACTTAAAAGTCTTAAATGCTATTTCAAATGCTTGAAAGCCGATTAATTATCTTTACTGCCGATTGCTCGAAACCCACGAAACCATTGTTTGGGAGTTTCTCAGACGAGCGATTCAAACTTCGTAAAATTATCGCTCTGCTTGAACTGACATTAAGTCGCTTTTAAATTGGCCCCAGACCGCGAAAAGAACGATTAATTTGACCTGCAATTTCAAACAGTCCTCAAACGTCACACTTGGAATATTTTCAGTGTTAAGAAATTTTTGGCAGCTAATATTGAAAAATACGTAGGCAAAGAAAAAAGTTTCCTTCTAAGAATTATTTACATGCCGCCTAAAATTAGGAAAAGGTTTCTACAGTGCTTGCCCTGGAGGCCTCCATAAAAATTAATCAAACACTTTAAAATAACTTGGCCAATCGGGTAGAGGAATACGTAGAAAAAGAACCCATATAAATGATTTTTGATTGACGTGTACGCGTATCTTACATTTGCGAACACAATTCATGTAAGGAAGCTAACGCATCTCTCACTGAGAGTATCTGTTTGTCTTATTATATTCGAAATAGTTGGGAAACAGCATTTCAGTATATTCTATATTTCTCTAGAAGTAATTTTAGCGTCCTGCGACATTTGGCGGTTACAAGATTCGAGGACTATAAACAGTCTTGAAGAAGTTTGCGTTACACTGAACAGAGACAAAATCTGAAGTAAGTGGATTCAGTTACGTAATTTTTTTGTGCTAACTCTTGTTGGGCGCACTTGTTTATTTTCTTGATATATATACGTTTGTTTTGGTTAGTTATCACGGAAGCATTTCATTTATTTGAGACATTTCAGGCTCTATTTATTTTCAAGACTGTTATCTTGACTTGCATCAGCTGCCATTATCTTGGAACTGGTGTTTTAACAGTTTTTCCAATTGTTGGTTTATTGCCTTCCTTTCAGTTCAATTGCAAAGCGAGAAAGCATCTCTTGACCGTCCTCATAGCACTCTAGCAGCCATTTTTATGCAGCAATAAATAAGATTTACCAAGGTGTAATGACATACGTTTGCAACAAAACTAAGATCAATCTAAAAACTATCAGAATACAAGATGATCTAAGTTTCTGCTGAGGCTGCCGCCCAAATGTATACATCTAGTCTAGAAACATTAGTTTTAGCGATGAATGAATGCCGCTCCGTGACCACACGCGACCAGAAACACAAGACTAGGTACCTCATTGGGTCAGTTAACTGGTAGAATCCGGGCATTAGTGTATTCTTACAATATTTTGGCTGAATCTCAAAAATTGCGCTTTCTCGATCAGCCACAATCAAGCTTCGGAGGATGTTTCAAACGAAAGCATTTTGTTATTAATCGGCCATGTCCCTTGAAGTTCAAACTTAATCTCTAATCAGGGAGTCTTAAATATTCATCCATTCATGCTGAGCGCGAATCCTTTAATTCCAACAGCCTAGGGCACTTTCAGGTTCATAGAACTGGTGTATAAGTTCAAAATATGAAGTTCATGTATTTCGGCACAAAATAAATAAACAAAAAAACCCACAAATGATCTTTCCTTTATTTGCCCACGAGGTGAAGGCTGCCGCATAACAAAAATGGTTAAAACTTCGAATCATTTTGCTCGAGATTAATGACTAGTACGTCATTTATGTAAGAAGCCAGGTGTCATTGTTAATAGCAAGAATATAAATGATGTATTAAAAACAGAATTTTTTTTTTTTAAAAATTAAGTAGTTTCGTTTTTTCGTTTTTAGAATAACTTTCAAAAATGACTTTACTAAAGGACTTAGAGTATCGCTCATAAAAAGTTCATAAATTGAAATTGGACTTTCATTACTTCCTGTTTGTTTGTTTTTTAAATTGTCAGTTCCTTATTTTAGAAGTGTTTACTTCCGGAAAAATGTCTCGTTAATCATAAGTTCTTTCTTTTAATGTCAATGTTTTTGAAAATTGCGGAAAACATCACAAAAGTGGGCTTTTAGCGAGTCTGTTCGCTGTTAGAAGTACCTTGTTAAAGATACAAGATACTGAACAGAAACAATCGATAACAAATAAGCTAAAAGGATGACCATTTGGCTCTTCAAGCGGGGGCTAGGGGGGAGGGGGGGAGAGAGAAAAGTTTGTTTTAGTCATGACTTTTTTTTCCGTTTCCCTACGAATCTTTTTTTTTTTCTCGGGACGTGAGTATTCATGATATTTTTTTTTATCCGTGTAACGTGCTCAGTTTTCGGCGTGAATATCCCTTTCGGCAGCGGGCGCGTGCATGACTTTTTTTGGTACAAGTATACTGGCAGGATGTATTTATTTTTAACCCAAATCACCCCCTCCCCCTCAAATAATGTATATTCAAAAAAGGAAAAAAACGAGTCCACGGCTTTAACAATATCTCATCCATGTGCACGGTTCATCAGTCTTAAGAATACAGGTATACTGCTTTTGAGGTATTTTTTTTCTTTTTGCTTCTATAGTTTCTTAACTTAACACACTATCCGATTTTAATGATTTCTAAGAGGACTCTGTAAAAAATATCGTCACAGCTGTGAATAATGTCGTCGGCGAATCTCGAAAATTCAGCCTATATATTGTTCGCGTTCGAAATCGTACTCTCGCACTCTCCCGTCGATATTTAAGAAATAGAAAATATGTACTGTGTTTCTATCGAGTTTTCAAGTATAAATCTACTAGCGTTCTATCACGAATGCCGTCCTCTGATTGGCTACGCTACTCACGTTCTATTCTGTGATAGATAGTACAGTGAGTAGCGTAGCAGAGTTCACTGGGGGCTGCTTCTTTGTGATTTTGAAGTGTCTGTGAAGAGCAATTAGATGAAAGTTTTGAACGACTGCTAGATTTATACTAAAACAATTAGATAATTCGCTCTCGATTTCTATTCGTAATAGCTGACTCGGGCTGCGCCCTCGTCAACTATCACGCGATACAAAGCTCGAGCTCATAATCTAATTGTTTAATAGAAACACGAGTGCAAGTTTGGGAGAACGAGAAATGCTGTGGCAACACGAGCCGCAGGTGAGTGTTTCCACAGTTTTTTCGAGTTCTCCCAAACTTTCATGAGTGTTTCTATAACTCGATAGAAACACGGAGTACATGTTTTCTATTTCTTTTAGAAAACAACTCGACGAGAAAAAGGAAAACAACTTGTTAACTTTGATTATCAAAATGTAATTCTCTTCGCTTGCGCCATCACTACGTCAACAGCGCGCTAGTTCTGTGTCTCCATCGAGTTATACAAACACGATTTTTAACCAATCAGCGCGCGTGCTTTCTTAGGCCCGTTTTCTAAAATCTAATAACTTTTGGGTCTTATTTTCTACGTAGGTATTTTAAACTATTACTTTCAAAGAGTTGTTTTTATTTCAAAACAAATTCTCTTTCTCGTAATTCCTCGCGAAAGTAAATATATTTTGTTACAGCACATTCACGATCATATAGCATACTGGTGTGTCGCTCTCTCACAGAGCTGAGGGAAGATTATCAGCGTGTTTGGTCCTTAGATGACGACGTGTACCCATGGCTCTAGTTCCTTATATGGCTAAACAGAATAAATTTATACACTTACGAAATAACACAACACGCGTTTCAACCATTTGTTTATAGTGTATGATTTGCTGGCCGATAGGAGCTTTCACGCTGTAATTCATCAATTATAACTGGAAAACTGCTGAATGAGCCGCAAAATTCTCAAATAATAAATAGTTAAGAAAAGAAATTGTGATAGCAAGAGTGTGGCTTTAAAAGCCCTCGCTAACAATTCATATTTCTGCTGTTGTTTTAAGGTCAAATATCGGCGAACTCTATGGCATCCATTACTCTTAATGGCCTGTCAAAATGGAAATATATTTTTTTCCTTACCTTGTTTTATAAAATGAACGCTCGTCTGAAATATTTTATGTTTCATTCATAGCAGCTTCTGGGCAATCACAAAATGCGCACTATTATATTATTTCTTATTTACTGAGGAAACAGTAATCAATACAAGGAGTGAGGCGCAAGCAAGATTTTGAAAGTGCACGATTGATGTGCTTTGTGGTCCCTTTGTGTTTTGAGTGACGCGACATCATGCCGGCGATTTATGAGTACATTTGATAGCCATAATATGGTTTATACCACACTGACGTCCTTATTACAGTTGGCAGCGTCTTAGAAATTCTATTTGGTATTCTATCTAGCAATTATGACTAGGTACCTTGATGGAGGATACCTTTAAAACGAATCACTGGTAAATTCAGACTTCTCAGAAGCTCCTGTGAAATGAAAAGTATAGTAAAGTGTTTATTTCCAAGACTTCAAAGTTTTTTTTCGCCTGAAACAGAACGTGATTTACTTCACCTTATTTGGTCTTATATCCAAACACTTTTAACTCTCGGCGGCACAAAGAGGAAAGAATTCCAACTTGGTCCGTAATAGTCGATAGTTTCGCATAACTTTTAAATCTATTCTGCTCTGTGGAAGAGTGGAAGGAGGAGACATTTAAACAAGAAAATTGTTTGGTTTTGTTGTTTTGCTTCCGAAAAGTCATTTATTTGGGTAAAGTCAATGAAACCATCTCTGATAGGCTAGAGATGATTAAGAATCGATTATATTTGGAAGGATCACTCAGGTAGGGAACAAAAAATCTTACAACCGACACATATTAATCAGTAAAAGATTCCAATTAGTGGTTGATTAACACAATTAGGAAAGCCAAGGCTGAAACTTTCGAATCACTCTCCTTAAGATGTGATCCATCTTTCGAAAATAACTTCGTTAGAGGGGAATAATGTTTAAGTGCCGCGCGATAACAAAACGCGGTCACAGCATTCGGAAATCTTGTGTTTGTTCTTAAACATCAATATTCTTAAATTTCCTTTTCGAATCTCTTTAAAAACGCTGTGATGCCCGACAGATATCTTTCAGTCGTAAAATTATCCCACTTTCCATCCTCAAAAATCAGTGTATTTCGCGGCACATTTAGCGGTGAAGTATAATGGACATTGAAAAAACTAGAGGCATTTTTAACTGTGCAAAATAATGACATTTGACCATTTTTTAAAAAAAGATCCCCTGCACAACGTAATACTCAGTTGCTCCTCTCTTTGTCTTCTATTGCGGTGAGACATGATTTCTTTGGTGTTGTAACAGAAAGCCATAATCATTTCGAAAAACATGGACTCGTATTTGGCAGAATGCCATAAGGTGTCCGCTTTGTTAGGCTGCCAATAGGTTAGAAAAAACGAATTCAGTCATATTACGATACCTGAAGGAATTCCTCGGATCCACGGCCGATCAAATATGAGAATCATGTATCCATTCCTCTTGGAGTTTAAGACATGTACCTTTCATCACTGTTTGAGGAAAATGAATATCATGGCAGCTTTTTAATTCATATTGGGATTACCCCGTGGCCGCTAAAATAGATTTCATCACTAGGTGTTGACTCGGGAAATTATTTGCGGTTTGGAAAAGAGTTGCTCAGGTTATAGACAAAAATGCTTAGCCAATGATAGTGCGCACTACAAGGGCGCCGAAAATTGGTGTTATTTTGATCCTATTTGCCCGAACAATTCGGTGCTTCAATTTGCAAATCACCTGGGAATCAACTTTCAGTTTGAAAGAAAAACTTCGCTGAAATCAATATTAATGTAAAAGGATCACCGTGCGTGGAAATCTTACTGTTTTTGTTGTGTGGTGTTTATCGTATGTTATCATTTAGTGCATTAAATATTGACCAGCTCCTCGAGACTTTGGGCATTGATGGCTCGTTACACCGAGCAGCGACATGCATTACAAGTCCATTAGATTATTGGGTCGTTTATTGACGTTTCCATGTATCCGACCAGTTAATAACTCTCGATATTCACCTGGTCTCGGGTTTTTACAGGCGTCAACCACAAAGTGATATCGCTGGTAGATTGATCACGACGAGATTTCTCATACGATTCAGATGTCAAAAATATCGCTGATATACATCGGGTAATAATGACCAAGGTCTAAGGAAAGTGTAATTACTTTTGCAAGTGAAAGCATTTATTTCTTGTTCTTAGTTATCAAACTAAGTTCACAATTCATATCAATAGACCGATTTCGATATATTAAAATTCTAGCATGGCTCCGAGGCTTGCGGGAATAAAATAAAAGAAATCACATCGAGGTGGAGAGATGAATAATTACCTTTTTGTTTTTGTTTCACTCCCCGAAGCCTCGGAGCATTATAGATGATCGAAACTGGCCTATTAACAAGCTATCGTATTTCTTCGACTAAGAGCCCGGACACGCTAATCAATGTGAACATTTTGTGACAAATCTCCTTTTTTGTCACAACTATTTTTCAATCTCTGGCAAAAAATACCGTCCCCAGTTCAGATTTCCTTGGTTTATATCTTTGAGTTACTTCATTTTCTTAAGGTGGTTATTTGCCGAGAAATTGAAAGTACATAATTAACCCTGGGCTTCTGGAGTTGTGGTGGCCTCACGGTTAGTGGGCTCCCCTCCGAATCAAGCGGTCTGGGATCGCGCCCTGGCTGTGTTAAGTGCTCTAGTCGCTTCATGCTACGGAAACCGGGATAAACACCTGCCTGATGGGCCAGTCGGCTCGTATGCAGACTTGACTTTTTTTTTCTGTAGTATGACGTGATTGGTATTATCATGCAGATGGCAAGTGGATGAGTTCATAATCCCAGGTTGCATTCTAAACAGTAGCACTAGTGTGTATGTTGCCAAAGGACCCTAGATGAGCTCGCACTTTCTGGCTTCAAAATTTGATGAACCTGAATTTTGCTAAAGTTTTTCAGTAATTGTTAAAGTGTATATGACAGTTTTTGTTTTCGTTTGCGCGATAAAATCTCCACAACGTATAGAAAAGTATAGCAAAAAAAATACTCGATAGAGATTTTTCTTCCCCGTGTTTTAATGTACCAAAAACGTGAAATTTCACTTCTGGTGGGATACAAAACCTTGAGACCGAAAAGGAAATCTGTTTTCAGCGAAGCTAAATGTGCTGCTTTCCTTTATTTCTAACTTGTTTAATATTCATCTAAGGGACTGTGCAATAATTATCTGGAGGGGGGGGGGGGTTCTAAAATTAGCAAAGTAGGCCTTAAAATAAAGTTGCACCCCCCTGAATTAAAGTTAAAATAACTTCTTGTCCACCCCCGTCTAGAGTGGAGATTACTTTCAACCCCCCCCCCCCCCCCCTCCCCAACCTTCGATCCTCCCTACATTCCTCTTTACCTTTACACTACTTCTGGTATGTCTGCATCATCAATAAATAAAACTTGGAAGCTGCGCTCCACATAATCGTCGCCTGATGAACCACCTTCATACTCGGTTGACTCCTCCTCAGAATCACTTGAGGTATCATCATGAGAACTGGAGGGCATGTTTTCATCATCATCTTCGATGTCTTCATCAAATGTTCTTGCTACAGAACCATCTGCATGCTTAAGTATTTGCTCAACTAATTGTGCCTTGTTTCCAGGTACCATTAGACCTTCTTGCCTTAGATAGAGCCGAAGTTGCTTGTTAGTCAGTCTTTCAACATCGTCTCTGCTCTCCCAACAAATATCTTCTGGAATGGTGTTTCTTTCCAGATTTCTTTTGTCTGCTTTTAGAGCCAAGATTCCAAAAATTGATTTTGATTAGCTTACATGTAATATGCATTATCTTGAGTCCATGGATTGAGATCAGACCTCTCAGTTTAACTTCTAACCCCCCCTACAAATGTTTAAGAAATTACATCTTACCCCCCCCCCTATCCTGCGCTTTGGTTTAAGTTCAGCCCCCCCCCCCCTATTAATCTTAGAACCCCCCCCCCCCCTCCAGATAATTATTGCACAGTCCCTAACATGAACCCAAAATTTAGGCAATTCTTACCAAGACTAAGATCTTAAAATGTTCTGAATTTGTGCGCAATCTTTTCTTTAACGACATACATATTCAGTTCGCAGAGATTAGATGGTGCTAAAACAGCAGTATTAAGGGGCTACGTATTTTGAGTTGTTTCTACCATCGACAAAATAACGTTTGAATTGAAGGAAACCTGAAAATATACTTTGCATACTATGTAATAGGAAAAAGAAGCAAAAATACTTCATTGGCATCCATAACAGACTTACTGCCTTTCTTTGGGCTCCTTCTTTCTTAATATACTCTTTGTTGAGCTACATACTTCTTCTTTCCTTTCCTTTCCTTTCGTTTTCTTTTATTTTTAAAATAATACATTTTATATTTCATGCTGTCCCCATGATTCGTATGATGTACTCTATATTGTCATGAAGCCTATAGTTTATAAGACCCCGGCTTCCATATAGGCTTTCCTTATCATTACCACCTTAAACATTTGTAGTCTATCGTCTTTAAGTTATTATAAACTTCTTTTGTATTGTGTTATTATTATTTCTTTTCTTGTATGTGGCTAATGGCAAATAAAATGAAATGAAATGAAAACTTTAGCGAAGATGATAAATGGTTTTATCTCAAAGTAATCTTCCATGGTTTCATAAACAGACTCGAAAGAGTCCTTTCATAGACTCCTTATCAAGCACTGATAGAAGGAGCTTCCATAGAAATTTCTGCTAAATACAGTTAAATTTGAATGGCCACACACTAGGGTTAAATCCACAGGATAAAACTTAGTACCGCACATTGTACAGCATGCCAATTTCGAAATACTAGGAATAATAATAATAATAATTAAAGTTTGTTCCCTTTATCAAGTTAACTCATTTACATCGCCCACTTACCTGATCGAACGAGCTACAACAGCAAAAGAGCTTTTACTATTTTCGGCTTCAGATTTGATGGAGTAGCTGATACGAGCGGCGAACTTGTATTCTTTCTTAATCCCTTGACTAATAAACCAATTACACAGATGATTTGAAGACTTCACGAAACAGCTATCTCGGATTTGATTGCGTGATATTCCCGTATTCTTTTTTATTATATGGAGGAGAGTGTTTTACTGGGAACAAAACCACTCGTAGATTCCATACGCCACGTCATCCGGGACCCGAGTGGCGTATTTTCCGTATGTCACTTTTGTGAGTGTCGTATGGTTCAATGACGTCACGACTCCCGCCTTTTGCTTTAGTCTCCATATAATAAAAAGAACATTACGCGTTGGCTCGAAGATATGAATTTTATGCTCGAGTGGCAAGAACCGTGAATATCTCACGAGTGAGCGAAGCGAACGAGTGAGATATTGTTCTTGCCACGAGAACATAAAATTCATATCTTCTCGCCACCGTGTAATATCCTCTATATATCGACAAAAGAACCCGAACTTCCTTTACGTCATTTAGAAATTTGAAAGCATGTTCTGTGTTTCTATCAAGGAAAATACGATTGGAGCTTTGGGATGACACCTTTTACAGGATGTTTTGAGCATTGTTTTTTTAACAACAATTTAAGGGATTGATGTCAATCGCAGAAGTGGAATATACCGCCCTTTCAGAATATTTTTTCTCCGCCATATTGCAAACCTAGAGCAAACTTTGGCATTTATATGAACTGCATGTTAAGTACCTCGCGAAAAAGCCTCAATTTACAAAATGGGAAGAGATGTAATTGAGTTGTAACACGAGTCACAGCGTTTTGTATGTTACGTTTTTCCCAGACACCCTGCCAACATTTACATTAAATTTTATAAATAAAGGTAAATTTAAAAAAAGCCATTGTACACTTCCGCTTCAGTAATATCATTCAGATTTCGTCAGTAAACCTTGTGTTAATCCCACAGTTGATAATTTTTACTGAACTTAAATAATATCTTCCAATTATTGTACTAGATGCAAAAGCTTTTGTTGTAGTCTCTTCAGAGCGCAAATTATCAACTTCACTATTTTACAAATGTTTGTAAGCTTCACACCTGCGACGCTGCGGTCAAAGGCATGTGAACCACAAATGGTCTAAATATGGCTCGTGTGTAACCACAACTGCCAGAAAGATAGATCAGCTGGAAAATCGCACACAACCACACTGATGACAGGGCACAATGTCATCAAGAAAGCCCATGATATCAGGTGGTCTAGCTTGATATACGACTTCCCCTAACCAACCAATCGCATGCGTAAACCGAGGTATGCGATAAGACTGTCGATAAACGAAGCATCGTGTTTTATAATAAACTCTACGGAATAATTCTTAAATTGTTTGGCTGAAATCAAAGTAATTCATCGGAGATAGTTCATAACACCCTTAAAGTTATTATGCCGAAGTTACGTAAGCATAACAAGTAGCGAGACCTACGTCTATGAACGACTTAAGCTTTTAAGTATTATTTTTATCAAGTAAATAATTTTTTAAGCTTATCGCCTTCACGAAAACAAGACCGAGTCAGAGATAATTGCGATGGATAATCGGTCCATGAAATAGCAAAAGACGGTTAGTTTGGAACTAGAAGATTACTTGGTACTGGGTTTAGAGGATGGATACAGTTACCTTTGTGTGTCGATTAATTTCCACCATTCAGCATAATGCAATCAGCTGAATGATGCACGCTTGCTGTTGAGAGAGTAAGAGAAATTGTAGCAGAGAATTACCGAGCGTTAAAACCTGGCCTCGGTTGAAGAAGTTTACTTTGATCGCTGGTTAGCTTCCACAAAACTATTGATATGAGCAAAAACTATTATAGATGTACTATCTTTTTTAACTTTTTCTCACTTTTATAGCCGATCTTCTTATGAACTTCAGGTAACGTTGCAACGAAAAACCTATTACAATTTTTTCAGATTGATTGAATGACCAAACTTCACTTGTTTTTTTTTGTTGTTGTTGTTGTTGTTCTTTCTTTCATTTACCCTTAGCCCATGTTTCTTTTTAGTGTTCAACTTCTTATTTGGCCTTAGTTGTCCAACAAAAACATGAGGAAGATTCATTCAGGAAATCGTAAATTGTCTGAACTAGTAAACTAGTCCACTCCTGTCACCAAACCGCCAATGGTCAGAAGCAAGCAATTTGAAAACCATTACATTTGAACCTTGTTCATCAGTCTGTGAGAGTTACCGACAGAGTAACTATCTCACTTTTCGGTTATGACGGCGACGAATTCTGATGCGCTCCTACCCGGGCTCTGGTGTGCTCTGGTCAAATTTGAGCCTGTTCAAACATTCCTGATAAATAACACGTTTCACTGAGTTCGCTTCTTTTTGTAGCCGCTAGAATTGGAGACGCCCTCGCTGTTCTTACATAAAACTTCCTGGTAGCATAATCTTCACACACTATCTTATTTAGCACTGCTGTTTTAACACCATCTAATCACAGTGAAAATATATATATTTTATAAAGAAGATTGCACACAAATTCAGAACATTTTAACATCTTAGTCTTGGTAAGAATTGCCTAAATTTTGGGTTCATTTTAGATGAATATTAAACAAGTTTGCGGGCCCATTAGAAATCAAGAGAAGCGGTTTTTTTTGTTTGTTTCCATTATAGCTAAGACGAAGGGGGAGGGCCCTAGGGTTAGTATTGGTATGTAATGAGTTGATTTGCCACCAGACATCATGTTTAAAATCAATAAGTTATGAGCCCACGGGCTGGTGGGAGGTCTGTAGAAATACAACAATCTCCTGGCAGAAATCACTTGGCATTCTGTAACTCGCCAAGAATGTAAAATCACTTGGACTGAAAAACAACTCCAAAGGATCTGCAGTTTTGAACGTGTTTCTTGGCGACACCATGTTCGTGAAAAGCTCTCTCATAGGTTAGTGTTATCCTTATGTTTAGTTTTCTTAAACATCACATATAAAAAAAAACAGATTTCGTTTCTGCGCCAGTGGTAGAAACCAACAATCGTATTTCTTCGCAGCTTTAATCGGTCGGCTCGCCCTAGTTTGTGAAACTTATTAAGCTGTATTAGCTTTCGATTGCAGAGTCGCGCAAAATGAATTTATAATTATTATTTCGCGAGCTTAGAATTAAAGGACTGAAAGGAATTATCAGTTTAGATTCCATTTGGATATTCTTGTTATTTAGGTGGAAAAACGGTCTGTTTTTATCGTCAGTGTTCGATTTATTCTAACGATGAAGTCGCATTCAGTTTACCATAAATAGGTCAATTTAAGGCACTCAAACCTTAAGTAAACGAAGGATTATGAGTATCGAAAAGCAATTTGTTTACCGCCTGTAGAGGCGGGCACTTCACAGCTTAAGACAATCAAATTTCACTTTGGAGTCATGCGTACGGATCAAAAGAAAATCCCATCTCCAGCGTATAATCTACACTTCTATTGATATTTCACAAACCGGGAACACAATGCTGCAACAATCATTCGCTATCATCGACCGAAAAGCGAATAAATAAGTTATGATTATTGTGCCGTGAAAGTCTCACGTACGAGAGGAAATATTACCAAATGACACCGACCAGTTACATAAGGTGTCCAGAGTGAATTGAAAATTATGAGTTACAATTTTACAAATGCTCGCTGTTTTCAAACATTTCAACACACGAAGACTCTTACAAGACGAGGAAAACGGGAAGAGGTTTAACCAGCAGGTGGGAGATTTCACTACATTAATGTTTTTCTCATAAAATTTTAAAATGTGAAAACAATGAACCCCAAATATATAGCGTGTTCCGGTGTAAGACTAAAAACCCATGAACGGATGCAAACAGCGACAAGATGTTTCGTCAAATAACAGGTTAATTCCCTGAGAAAATTCTTCTATTAACGCTTTTTTCTTTTACCTTAGATAATTCCCCGTTACGAAGTTGAACGCTGTTCTATGCCAAAGCAATTAACAAACGTTTTTATTAAAGTAAATTTTCGAAATGCTATAGTAATATGCTCCTTAGAATTATCACTAGATAAGGCGTATAAAAATCACGAATTTGTCTTTTAACTGGATGTATTCATATGTCCATTATGTTATATTAATAATTGTAGCACGTCATAAGAATATTGCGATCAAAGAAAACCCATTTTTACAATATTTTTTCTCTTAATTGCAAAAGATTTCTCCTCGAATTTTTTTTATCTTAAAGTCCTCGTAAACTTGTGCTGTCGTGATATTTTTTTCTTGTGCGTAATTTCTCTTGTACATTAACTCTACATTTACCCTCAAGGAAGAAAGCTGATTTACATCCTTGTCTGACCCCACAAATGAAATACTTCTTACTAGTCAGTTTGTTTTACATTTTAAAGTCATCAATGTTTATTTGCGTAAAAAGAAATTGCTCTTACATGATTGAACTCAACAGTGAGTAAATCGCATGTGTTATTACAAGCGGAAATGACACAGCTGCTTAGCTACAATGTTGTCTCAACTTGTGACCTGCTTTAATTTCTTCTTATTATTATTCCATTTCGCATAGTTTCTCTCACTTTGAGCGCGACTTGTCTCAGCCTTATAAGTTGTATCACGCCAATTGGTTGGTTAGAAACTCAATTATCGTTTTTAGTTCAAAAATATGTGCAAGAGGATACGAGTTAGTTTCCTTAATTTACACATTCAGTCGGTACATTCTTACAGTACCGTAAACTCATCTTGTTTATAGTCAGCAACTGTGGTCAGTGTCAGCGTTATCGCGACTGATTGTCCCTAATCTTTTATTATCATTATTGTCGCCCCCAAAAAGGATCCTTGAGTGTTATGTCTCGTGTAGGTAACTACCTTCTTAGCTTTGTAACTCAGGTTAGTCGAATCGCAAAAGAGGCAGAATTAAAAACCAAATTTGTAATGCCCTCTAAGTCTTAGAAGCTGTCAAGCAGAATTCTCTTCGCTTCAAGACTGCATGATGTAATTTTAAGTCCTGCTTGAATACATTACGGAGTAGTGTATAATTAATTTGTATTAGAGTTATTATTGCTTCCTGCGTTGTAATGTTTATGTGCACCCGCTGATTCTCACTGCGTGGGTCATCATGCGAACAGAGGAAGTCAACTTATTCTTAAGATTCTTACATAATTTTTAGGTAATGAAAACTGTATCTGATATTCAAGATGCTTACTTTTCTAGTTGCGCTCTCTATTCTACTTTTGAAACGGAGAGCAGATGGTTCGGAAATTTCCTTGCAAGTTTCCAGAAAATCTGAATTTTTTTTATAAATTTCCGAAATGTGAACCATTCAGCCAAACATTCTTGAAATTCTACAATGAAACTTCTATGGAACAGAAATTCCAGATATAGCACAGGAGGTTGACTTTTCCGAAAATTGTGAAAAATGCTGTTATGTTTTATTCGCCATTGAAAATTTCCGGAAATGAAACCCGGGTTTTTTGATCGAATGAAAAAAGCATCTAAGGGTGATGTAGTTCTACTTGCCAATGATTGTGTTTCAGGGAGGACTCCCAATGGAGCTGCGATAAAGGGTATTGATAAAAAGGGCCAAACAAGCACATCAAACCACCCAGGGCCTTCAACAAAAAGGGTCAAGTTTGATTCGAGTTCTAAGGACGAGGAAATGGAGACAGAAATTGAGGACCCAGGTGTGATCATAGATGAAGGTCCTGAAAGTACCAGCGTGGCTAGGGCCCCTTCGTTTTATATTGGGAAGCCGCTGAAGGATTATGACGCCAGCAATGGAAGGGTAAGTCAACGTGTAACTGTTGAGATAAAAATTATGTGAAAGTAAAAAAAAGAACTTTTGGTAGTTTTACTGCCGGCCCTATGTGAAGACAATTTTGGTAGTTTATTTTTTTTAGATATAATTTCTATTAATATATGAGATATGTTGTGAGAATTTCAACACACTTATCGTTTCTTATCCTTACGGAGTATTCTTTGGATATCAATTCATTAATGTATGAGAATGATTAGTTTCGATAAGAATGGCTTTGGAAATCAACTTACCTCTGAAAGTCAAACCTGGGGCCTCTGAGAAATTTGGATCGCCGAAGCCAAGGAAGATATGACCAATTTCTTCTCGCTTTACCCATCTGTGTGTCCTTTGATTTTCGCGGTTTAAATGTATCTCCTAGGCTTAGGTTTGGCGGTAGGCAAGACAATCTAACTTTATTTTCAAGACTAACCTTTTTTATCTCACATTTATTCTTTAATTCGTCTCAAAATTTTATCCGCATGGAATGCATGTCATGACAAGAGTACATCAGTATTTTTCGAAACGGCATTGCCATAAAATCGCAATTGGCAGGGAGCCTTCTTCATTTATTTTTTTTTTTCTTTTCGCAGATTCCTTGCAATCACACTTATCTTGTGTTCCGTCGTCGTGGAGCTTCACGCGCTGATCACGTGTACAGATTCAACAGGGCAGCCTCGTTGGGTCTTTTGGGACCTCTCAGTCCCGTCAGGCAGTTTGCGATAAGTGTCGTTACTAACAGGTATCCTTTCGAAGTCCTCAAAGGCCTTAAATGGCGATATTAAATATCTATTTATTTGCTAGTTTTCGTTTATGAGTAATCTCAATTTTGTCGGAAGTAAACATAGGTTAAAGCCTGGTGCTCATGTGCTGCCGACCTACCTAGGACGTACGTTCGGCGATCTGTTCCAGTGAGTTCCTGGCGCATATGCGACGGATCACCGACGTATGTTGGCGCGTAGTTGGCGCGAAATGCAAATCGAATTGACGCTATTTCAAGCATTCCATCTGTAAAGTATGGAATTGTCGAAAAATCAAGTTGTTACTTTTGTTGCATTTGCAGATGATCCAGATGATGTTCACCTAAAATCTTTTCATCGCTAACAATCGCTTCCGGCCAACCTCCGGCTTGGCTGCAAATTTGAACTCAGCTCAACTTCGTAGACAAGCCGGCTGTCAATGCCTGAGACAGATTATGATTTGGCGATAAAATTTCACATATGCCGTAGCGGCAGTGACTAGGACCCTTTCTACTTCCCCGGGGTGGGTACTAGTCCATCAGTGCAGGTACCGCCAAGTGTTCGCCGGTGTCCCTTTCGTACCCTTGGGTGTAAAGAGGCTTTGTGAGATCAGGCGCCTCACATGCTGGCAAATCATTGGGTGGTTAAAGATTCATATTACTTATCTCTGATTGCAGATTTTTTGAGTCGTTCGTTATTCTCACCATCCTGGCCAACTGTGTGTTTCTAGTTGTTGAATGTGCTCCAGAAGAAGCTGAGTAAGTAAACAAAAGATATTTTCTTTTATGATGAAAGAAGCTAATGTGCTGACAATCGCAAACAGCAGACGCTTGCGGACTCAGTATCAAATCATTAAGTTCACTTTTGCACTGCCCTCCCAAAAGTATGTTGTCTGCGGACATTGCATGCCCTGAAAAGTTTTTAAACTCGGCCTCTGACACAGTTACTAATTACTCCTCAATCGACCGACCAATGTTGACCATAGACACTGTAGAACGAGGACAACCATCTTGGCTGTCAGTTTGGTCATCGAGGGGCTCGAAACTTAAGTAAAATACATTGAAACTTGCACAAAAAAAACCCGGTTTACTTCTTACAACTGACTTTTTTACAACTTTTTTTTTTCTTAGATACGTCTTCTGTGGTATATATACCCTGGAGATGATTTTAAAGATCTTGTCACGTGGATTCATCTTTCACACATATGCTTACCTTAGAGATGCATGGAACTGGCTGGATTTCATTGTTGTTGTTCTGGGGTAAGTTGCCTTCCAACTACATGTTGTGTTTTTCGGCCTCTGGCGCGATATAAAATACTTTTAGCGGACTTTCATCGTGTTCTGTTGGAAATCCGCGAACCTGATTGGCGCGTTTTCATGATTGTACATTTTATGATAGAACGCGGGAACTCAGGATAGAATAAGGAAATATAATTCTGGATTTCTGTTACAAAATGCATTTGGTGGTTATTTTAGCACTTCTAATCGGATTGCCTTCTGAATCAGACTACTCACCCTCGATTTGTAAGTGCTCTGCTAGCAGGCGGTATGACTTACTCGCCGCCCATTAGGTAACCTGGCTGGTTAAGGCCATCCGATTATGAAAAAACGACTCAGAACCTAATCATTTTAGAAAATGGCTTTATCTTTTCGTTTCGGTATAAATTGTTAGCTGAAGATACTAAAAGAACTAAATAAGTTTCCTCTACATTTAGCTTTCGCTGTAAATGGGATACAATTTTGAATTTTAAAATAAAACGCATTTAATTAAAAAAAGCAAAATTTTGTAAGAGGCGTTTGTAAATATCCTGCTACATTGACATCCAGAAACAGCAGACTTATAAGCGTGCGTTCCTTAGAAATTATCCAGGTCAGGATCAATTATCCGAGATCATCCCATGGATCATGCTGCATCAAGGGGAAGGAGAAATCTTTGACAAGGGTGGCTTCATCGGCTCCTTCATCGGCCTCCTTATCTCAGCGATCTTGGATCACTGGTCCTGATCTAGATCAACCCTGAAAACATTGTTTCCAAACTTGTTTTCGTAGGTACATCACCGTAGCGCCAAACATCGCCAACTTAACAGGAATCAGAACAGTTCGTGTGTTAAGAGCCCTGAGAACATTCTCTGCTTTGAAAGGTATGTTTAATCATAAGTAGCAAGTTATCCTTCAGTTTGACTTACCTTACATCGTCCGTTGAAATATGATCTGCTCAGGGTACTATTTTGTGTATTTGTCAAGAAATAAATTATCACTGTCGGAGTCAATTGACATGCATTTCTTATATGCTATTGTATAATAAATCAACTATGAGGAACTGAATGATGTTGGACTTATTTTGATACAGCGGTACACAATTGAGTGTCGCAAAACGAAAACTACTACAATTACTTACCAATTAGACTAGACTACTAAGCCAATCTCAAACCGTAGTTCAAACAAAACCAAAGTAATTGCTTGATTACTTACGATAATCTTTTGAACACCGCCCTAGAATACATGCATTAAATGAAAATATTATTTTTAATTTCAAGTCTGTAAGGTGGTGTTGCATTAAGACAGTATCTTCCCGGTTGACGACTTTTTACCATTCTTAAAGACCTGCTGCTGCGGCTGCTGCTCAGCCGTTCCAAAACCCTGTTGCTATATTCCACATTGATTCTATATACCACTCAGTCTTTTTCACGTCTCGTACATTTACTTTGGACAATTGCATTCATGTCTTTTGCAGGTCTCAGAGCGATGGTAAACACGCTACTTCGTTCATTGAAGCTTTTGAGTGATGTCTTGGTTTTGTTTCTGTTTTTTCTCGGTGTCATGGCGCTCATTGGCCTGCAGTTGTTTTCAGGAGAACTGAGGAACAAGTGTATCCTCAATGTTCCAGACAACACCTCAGTGAGCATGCAGGAACGAGCTCTTAACGAAAGTAAGAAAACAGTGGTTTGATATTACACTCACTTTAGCTAGGAAATATTTTTTCTACCAACTCTTTTCTTACTAAACTTGGTTCAAGAAACTCTTGAAACAACCTTATAAGTTTAAATAAAAGCAGAAGCAGAAACAAGCAAAAGCCAGAGCAATAATGTGAAAAGCAGTGCGCAACTTCAAGTAACGTACACCAGGTAGTTAAGAAATTCGCAAGATGGTATTTCTAAAATACTTTTACTACCTAATCGTTAAATGCACTTGGTTCAAGAAAATCCTGAAACGCTCTTTATCAACAAGCTTGAGTTAAATTATAAGCTAGAAACAGAATATGGAAGAGAAGCGAAAGCAGGAGGAAAGGGAAGAGCAGTTTGCACTTCCAGGAATGATGCACCGCATGCAGCTAGCTCAAAAATTCGCAAGAATTTAATTATCATGCAAAATACACACATATATACTTTTTATATACCCCAAAACGAAACCAATCATGAACTAAATGCCTTTTCTGTATCAGCGAGCGGGGAATAGGCGAATGGTAAAACTAAGAAGATAATTTTCTATTGCAGGTTTCTGGTTAATTTATGGTGACGCACCTTTGATTTGTGGGAACAGTTCAACTGCTGGGTACTATATGTACAATATAATATATGTCTTTCTACAAATCAGTGATCTAAGCTGTGGAAGTATCTCATACTTACACATTTCTTGTAGTTATTTTTTTCGTGTTAGTATCGCAGAGTAGTGCCTTAGATTTGAAACATTCTTTTGTCCGTGTAATCCGGATGTGCACTGTAACCAAACTGGAAAACTGCGATTCTATGGTTGTCTTGAATCCTATAAAGTAAATGTATCGGTTTCTTTTTTCTCTGTACCCCTGAGTTATGATTAGGGTAAATTGGCTCCCGTTGGGTTAAACTGATCCCATGTGTGTTTATTTTCCGTTTTTCATCTTTCTGCTGTAGATCTTGTCCTTTGAACTACACGTGCATGGCCAATGCTGGCCCAAACCCTGACCATGGTTACACGACATTTGATAACATTGGTTGGTCATTAGTCATGGCTCTACAGATACTAACTATGGATTTCTGGGAAAATCTTTATGACAAGGTACCTTTATAAGCCTACAGGAAAAAAATAAGTAGAGTATCGGCCGGACGTTCTTATTCGTCTTTCGTGTCAACTTGAGTAAGCTATCGGTTTCCTTTCCGCATTCGCTGTGTATTTTAGGTTATTCCCTTCTTTTTTGGAATTAAGTTCCTGTCTTCAATTTTTAGGCATTAATTTATTGATAAAATAATCATTTTGACAAAGGGTGTTCTCGCAGCAAACGTAGATGTCTTCATATACTTTTTTTTTGTTTTTTGTTTTTTTTTAACCGAGTCATACTTATATGTGGCCTTTTACCTTTCTCGGGATTTAAAGAGTTCACACTGAAGGTCTCCAGTTTTAATAGCTCCTGTAATTACTACATGAGAAAATATGTAAAATATATAAAACCTAGGACTAATCCTTCAGATAAAACATGTCAAGAAATAATCTATATATGGAAACCACAATCATCATCAAAACAGTCGAGACGCAATTCTTGTTCGTCTTCTACCACGAGCTTTAATTTCCTTTACCAATCAGTGCCACAATTACGCACGAAGGCATGTGCTTGAGAGGTAAGCGTTTAGACCGAGAACACAACATAATGCACATTGCAAAGTGCACCCGACCAGTGCTCGAGACTGGACCAGTCCAACGCGGGAACTATTTGGCCATTGCCTCTAGCGACGTTTTTTGTTGTTTTGCTTAGATCATCAGGTCTTCTGGAGCCCTGTATGTTCCATATTTCATCATTGGAATATTCTTCTGTTCGTTTTACTTGATGAATCTGGTGTTGGCAGTGGTGTATCTGTCGTATGAACTTGAACTGTGTTCCGCGGAGAAAGAGGTAGCGTGTTGTGTCTTGTTAGCTTTAGATTATTTTATAAAAAAAATCGAATCTGCAATGATTAAATTCTCCTGTCAGGATTTTTAATTAACAAAGTAAGGCCTTTTTATAGAGAAAAGAAACTGTAAGTAAAGCAAATTTATATCGATGCTTTCAGTAGGTGAATCTTTAATTTAAGAACTGATGAGTTCATGATTACCCAAACATATTCGGCTGAGTTTTAAACATCCGAGACCACTTTCCAAACTTCTATTTCTTAAGAAAAAGATGACCTGTCTGTTGGTTAATATTCTGCAAACCTTTACTCAAAACAATAGAGAGAAAAAAGGAATTATATGAGACGAACTGCTCCTTCTTACCAAGCTGACGAAGAGACACTTAAACATCTGGTAACCCTGGATGGTACCTCTCCGCCTGTGCTTACAGCTGACGCCCTGGACAAAGAGACGTCAATAGGAGCCTTAACGAATTCTACATCCAACCCAAACGAAATTAAAGAGTCACAATTACGCCATTGCTTAATACCCGTTTGCGCACGAAGGAATGGTCTAGGGATTAGGAAAGTACAGTGCAGGGTTGTCTTACGCCAAGACTCATGTTTTAAAACAATACGAAAGCGAATGCGTGACATCACCTCCCATCCTGGTTTTGATGCGGTCATTGTGGTGCTGATTCTGTTGAACACAATAGTGTTGGCGGTGTATCATCATGGGATTGACCCACATTTTCGACACATCTTGGACAATGTGAACTTGGTAAGTTAATGTATACATCGGCTATGAGAAACTTGACCAAACCTCAACGGCAGCGCTAACGAGAACGTCACCAGACAAAACGGACGTGTCATGAGCAGACGATTATCTCTACACGTGCGCTACAAATTCTGATTTTTGCAAAGAGCAATGCAAAACGGTCAATATTCCTTTCAATATTTTGGCGAATTAAAATCACGGCGCATGGTTAATTTCTGCATTCAAGTTCTTTTTTTTACAGAACGCCCTATATAGCTTGATAGGAGAAAAAGAACTTAAAGTTGTGTCAAAAAAAATCCAGCGTATTGTGTGAAAACACAATGGAAACTGTCATAGATAAACCATACTTGAAAGACTGGAATAGGTTGCCGCAGCAAATGGATCTTAAGTCTTGTATTCACCTCGTAATGAGGCTAACGTCATTTTGCTAATTACCACTCCTTCAACAATGATAAGAAAACCTGCGATTGATATAGCTAAAAGATCAAATTTGTTTGGTTGGTTATTTTTGTTGCTGCTACTGGTTCTCTAGCTCGTCGATTTTTGCTGTTCCTTTCGATGCAGAGACCGCGGAAACGATTTTAAAATTATTTAAAATATATATATATTTGGCCAAGACAAACAAACATTTGGGGTCACCGTTTATCATGCATCTGCGCGCCATTATCCATGTCATCTGGAGTCCTGAAAAATCCACCCGAGAAAAAAGTGGTAGAGCTACATGTAAAGCCCCACAAGACCCCCTCCCCCTCCCGACCGCGGTCCCTGTGATGTTGATGTTGTTGTTTGTCACTGTTTGGTGTTCAAAGTTTCAATAAGTATGTTCTTGGTCACAGAGGTACCGTTGCTGTTGTTATTGATGTTGTTGATATTCTGGTCGTCGTCGTCGTTGTTGTTGTTGTTGTTTACCACTACCTGTTCTTTTTTCCACTCAGGTTTTCACCGCGCTATTTGCAGCTGAGATCGTATTTCGGTTCGTTGCTATGGGACCAATGGCTTTTATCCGTAGCAGATGGAATGTGTTCGATACCACTGTTGTTTCAGGGAGTTTGCTGGGTTACTTTTATAAATCTGCCGAAGGACTCAGCATCTTTCGAACTTTAAGACTGGTAAGCACACACGTTTAGACAGTGTATCCGGTACGAAAACGTTCATAAGGCCGGCGTACCTTGCAACTCCGAATCCTACGTTTGGCGATCAAACTCACAGCTAACAGCTCATCGGCTATAAATGCAAATAAAGATATACTTACAAAGATGATTATAATATTAGTGTTTCAGAGTAATTTAACAGCTGTGTTCTTGCAAAATCCAGATCGACCCTTTCTCAAATCGTTGTCTGGATCCAGTTTTATCTTGGTAAGAACGATTTAAAATTTGATTGCGTTTCTGACCTCCCTATATAACGGAATAAAAATAAACTTACACACTACGCCTTCTGTAGTGATCACGTGATGAACGTCTGTTAAATGGTCAATGTATATTTCCCTTCAATTCGTTTAGCAAATCAGTGCTTGACAGGTACTTTGTCAGGTAGGGTGACCGTATTACAGGTTACACCGCAAAATAATACCAAAACACTTTATCCTCCCTAGGTGCGAGTGCTGTGCTTGGCCAAGTCCTGGAAGACAATGGAAAGACTGATGAAGGCCATTGCAAGAAGCGTAGGTCCGGTTGGTAACATCACACTTATACTCAGCGTCGTGATTTACATATTTGCTGTGCTTGGAATAAAAGTATTTGGCGATGCTTACACGGCAGACAAGTTTGGAGAGGACGGTGTACCACGCTGGAACTTCAATGACTTTTGGCACGCGTTCATGATGGTGTTCAGAGTGCTGTGTGGAGAGTGGATCGAGCCTCTCTGGGACTGCATGAGGGCCACTAGTGCCGCTAAGGCAACACTCTTCTTCCTAACTGTTCTCATCGTTGGAAATTTCATAGTGAGTAATAAACTTAAAAATTCTACTGAGGACCAAATGCGTTGAGACTATACTCTTAAACTAAAGCTTTCCAGACACCGTCTAGTAACATACAATTGCTTATTATTGATAAATTATGGGGCCAAACATGAACCAATGATTGATCAATCTCCTCTCCTTCCAAAGGCAGCTACAGCAACGCCATCGAACATAATAATTTTTTTTTAGACTTATTTCCTTATTCTTTTGGCGACCCTTAAAGCCACGTTTTGCACTCAGATCTGATTCTTAATGTTTGATTTAGAGGAAAAAGCAACTTCTCATATCCTACATTGCCAGTTTGCTTTACATAATGACTTGCCGGTCTGGCCGACGTATTGCTGGACCGGACGACCAACTGACGGACTGACGGACCGACCGGTCTAAAGGAATGAGTTGTTAGATCGGTGAACTGAATTTATATTTCTGGCTTGCTTTTTCCAGGTTCTCAATTTATTTGTGGCACTTTTAGTTAACGCGTTTGACTTCAGAGAGGTTGATAATGATTTAAACGAAGAACCAGAGGTGGAAGAAAATCCATCAAGGTGCTCCATAAAGAAAGTATTCCGAACCCGCAAGTCTCGTCTGTTTGTAGCCAAGTACCGTGAACCTTTTCGCCTGTACGAGTTACAGGTTCTAGAGAGCAGCCGCTGTCCATTGAAAGACAATCGTCAGTTAGCAATATCCGATTCAGAGCATCATCATGCAGAATCACCCAGCGCTACTTGTGAAGGTGACATGCCAAACTGGTTTAGAGTAATGAGAAAATAACACTAAAACACTAAATGACTCTATCTGATTTTCGATTCTCTTAAGAGACTGAATTTTGGTCAGTGAACAGCATTGGTGACCAAGGTTTTCCTGGGTAGGGTCCTAAATGTTAGAAACAGAGTTTCAAAAGTTGTAAAGGGAACTTAGATGTACAGTGATATAACTCAGCCGGTGGCAAACCCCGAGAAAAACACCAAATTCCTGCCTGACTTATTCTATTGGAGCTCGTCTGCTTGACGATATAAAAATATATGCAAAGAGAAATTACATGTTGAAAGAGCTCAGTTCAGCTAACAGTCTATTGACAATTCTAGTACTCGAACAGAATTTTCTTTACCAATACCATGACCAATACAGCAAAGTGTGTTACTACGTTTGGCCAGTGATCAGTACTACTTGCTTTTCAGTCTTACCGTACATTACATTGCCAGACTTGAACAGGATCAGTTAAGTCTGCCTGTGATTCTTTAGTACAAGACACCAGTAAAAATGTGTTATACCTAAATGTCAAATGGTATCCTCGCCAACGGTTACTTGGGGTTCAATTAAATGCATTGGACCGCCACAGGTCGCAACAGATACCAATAGACACAATCATTTAACCCTTATTTATCGATTTAAATCATTACTCATATTTTTCAGAGAACAAGATTGACATGGAAAATGAAAACATTATCACGACTGAAACCGCTGTCGACAAGGATTCTGTCCCATCAACCACGACAACCAGTCAGGACATTATGGGCACTGAGGACCCCATTCCAGAGCAAGGTGCCAGTCTATCGACTACAAGGCCCACCCGGTACATGATGGAAATAGATGACTGTCTGCCAGAATACTGCATGGACTGTCCGCTGTGGAAACCTTTCTCATCGCGACGCTTCTGTTGGCTCAAGTTTCGCTGCAGGGTGCGGGTTCTAGTAGAGAAAAAGTACTTCGAGTGGTTTATTCTTGCCACTGTGTTTCTCAGCAGTTTTGCACTGGTAGGTTACACAATCAACGTTGAAGTAGTCTTTATGGTAATTCTTGGAAGTCAGCTTAATTTTCGACAATGTGCGAAGCGTTGCTCGGGGTCATGAAAGATTCGGTAATGCAAATGAGGGTCCTACACAACGAGACGAAATACTTCCTTCTCTCCAACAGAGAGTTTTACAGTTATAAACTGCCGAAGATTCCGAATGGCCGTGTGAAAAAAGAAAGCTACGTTGTTGAGGGATTTCGTGAGCAAATGAGATTTCTCAGCAGTCGAGCCTCCAAAAAAAGGCGAGGCTGCGAGGAGAACAGTAGGAAATTAAGTTGAGGTCTAAGTTCAATAAAACTTCTCGCTGCCTCAGCCCCGAATCTATGCTCCTTGCAAAATTCCGCAAACGAACGCAAAATTCCATGACCAAAACCATCTGCTGAATAATTTGCTGGGCGGAAAAAGATAAACAAGGAAATACTTGGTAAAGAAACTGTATTAAACACAGGGATAAAGTAGTTTGCTCTTCATATCTTGCAGATTTTTGAAGACGTTCATCTTCACAAGAAACCTAAACTTATTAAAACATTGGAAATACTCAACTACGTTTTCGCAGCAATTTTTACACTTGAATTTGTTCTGAAAGCCATAGGATTTGGACTGGTCAAATACTTCTCCTCCGCATGGAACTGCCTGGACGCGTTCATTGTTTCCGTGAGTGAAACGGTCCTTCAAGTCGTATTGCGCTAATCCGGATTAAAAGAGGTTGTTTCTTGCAAAAGATGATCATGATGGGGTGATCATCTAAGTTACGTAAAATAAAAGATCCAAAGAATACTAAACGACACTGGCACAAAAACACGATAGATAAGCAACAATAGTTTCCGCAAAAAATTGCCGCAAAGCAGAGACAGTTGCTTTCTGCTGCTGATGTTCAGAAACCTCAGGTCCTCACCTAAAGTCTCCTAGCACTTCCGTTGTGCATGGTGTTTTTTTCCTTTTGTCTTCAGGCTAGTAAAAACCTGTCATCATTTTATTCACAAAACCTTTAGTCAGAAGAAGATGAAAGTGTAATACACGGTTGTGCTAGTTATTCATATTTTACAATCGTTAGTTCTGATATCGCTTCAAAATACCCATGGCACTCCGTGGAAACCCGCTCGCCGCAGTGATGGTCGTGAACTTGAAATTATAATATTTGAGTCTCAAATTGATCTTTCTCGACTAAACCTTGTACTTTGTTGCTTACAGATTTCACTCGCCTGTGTTTTCGAAGACAAGAATCTGTCTGTGTTTCGTTCCCTACGTACTTTGCGGGCCTTGAGACCACTGAGGGCAATTTCAAGAATGGAAGGGATGAAGGTAACAGATGCAGAGTTTATATACTAACGAGACTTGCACAGCGATGAAGGAAATGGAACACTTGTCATCTGACTAGCTGAAAGCCAAAACAATGGCGTACATGTACTCTCGCACAGATCAGCACCACTACAGGGGGACACATCACATACATGGACGCAAGCAAACAATGATTAGCGCGGGAACCCTCTCCTAAGCGGAAGTTTTTGTGGTGCCAAGGGCTGTCTGTGGGAATCGAAGTTCTACTTGAACAAAGTGGTGAAAGTAGTTTGTAACGTTCAGTAAAATGTTGCACTTGGTCTTCCTTACAGGTTGTAGTGAACGCTCTTTTCGCTGCAATTCCAGGGATTGGGAATGTACTGCTTGTATCCCTGCTCTTCTGGTTGATATTTAGCATCCTCGGTGTTCATCTCTTTGCTGGGAAGTTTTTCAAATGTGTGGACGCAGACAACGAGCCATTGCCAGCAACTACAGTCCCCAGCAAGGCAGAATGCCTGAAGTATCCTGATAAATATCGCTGGGAAAATTCCAAAGTGACTTTTGATAACGTCCTGGCAGGGTTTCTCGCACTAATGCAGGTGGTAAGTGTATTTCCAGTCTATTCGTAAATCAAATCCCAAGAGAATAGATACACTCTGTTTGGCACTGTCGGCTGGTTTTACCTTTGAAGGGCTAAAAATCACCTTTTGGTACCTAAAGTAAAGTGTAATTTTTCAGTTTTTGACATGTGCGACATGTCCTGGAACTTCTTAGGCTAGTTTACAATGTAAATGCCAGTTACTACTGAAATGAATTTATATTTAGACCTTTCTGGAGTAAAAATAATGTTGGTCGATGCCGACGGAAAATCGATCAAATATTTCCGACGAAGATCTCTGCTCTTATAAGAAAGCTCTTCCAAGAACTAAAATCACTTTTAAATTCGTTTATAAATCTTTTGCATCAATGGGTAAGCGAGAAAATGAATCAAAATCTTATATGTCAGAACTTTTAGTGAGGGAGTTAACAAAGTTAGACAGCTAAGTCTAGCAACACAAACAACTATTGCTTTCTTTAAATTATTATCATTATTATTATTATTATTATTATTATTATTATTATTATTATTATTATTTATTACATTTATTATTGAGATAAAGACTAATCACACGAAACTGGAACCTAACGAAAGTTAATAAAAAGACACCAAATTTAATCATTTTCTTCTTTATTAACATAAAAGGACTGATTGCATTGCCCTGCTTAGGTTTCGAGTAAGATTTTAGCCAAATAGATATGATCTGGCCGCATAATTTATTTTTTTATAATAAATTTTCAC
>JAHPZR010001411.1:72500-92500 GCA_019787425.1 Platygyra sinensis
GGAGACGCGGTGGCCTCATGGTTAATGCGCTCGACTTCGGAGCGAGCTGTCCGGGTTCGAGCCCTGGCCGGGGATTTTGTGTTGTGTTCTTGGGCAAGACACTTTACTCTCACGGTGCCTCTCTCCACGCAAGTTTATAAATGTGTACTGGCGAATTTAATGCTGGGGGTAACCGTGCGAGTAGAAATACTCCTAGTCGCTTCACGCTTCATGCTGCTTGTCAGTCCAGCTTATAACAGCTTACTGATGATGGCTATAGTCATTCGTCAAAGCAAAAACTATATCGGAGAGTCGGAGTTGTCATCCTTATTCTTTTATTCGCGTTGTGTCAGTTTACGATCCTGCTTCGCTCAGGTCTTGCAGACTTTGCAGTCCAAGCGTAACACTTCAGATTATTAGCAACAGGGCAGCGATCTCCTCTGTAAGACCAAATTGTGGCTCAATATATTAACCATTTCCTTGACTGATATTTCCACGAATCTCCAATTTCGTGTTTACCGGAATATTTGTTCTGGAAGCCGTAGTGAAGATTGCCACTCTTAGGTTACACTACTTCAAGAAGCCATGGAATATGTTTGACTTCATCATCGTTATCAGCTCTCTTGTGGGTATGTAGCACGGATTTCATTTGTATGAATCCCATCTTTATTTATCTTTGCAATGCTTGCTGATGAAGCCAGCGAGATTTAGGAGTAAGGCAGCATATGGAAGGGCTCAATCACACAAATACGAACTAAAAGGTTGATTCGAAGTCAAATGATATTTCAGACCTCCGGTTGGCTCGATCGAAATTCTTGTGTTTTACTTCCGATCATTTCTATTGTCGTTAAAACAAATGAAATTCGAGTCTGTAACATAAACTCTCCATATGCCAGCCATTCATTTCGTCAAGCAGTAAGAAAAAGAGGACTCTGGGTACCTACTGGCCTCACTCTGCGCGTACCAATAGATTTAATAATGTCTGCGGGTGGCCGTAAATTATCGCTATTTCTTCAGTTAAGTTTCCCTTCAGTTGTTTATTTTACTCTATAAATGGCATTTACACAAAGTTAATTTAAATACACTAAAGAAAGAAGAGTAATATTTAGCCTTAGTTAGGACTCAACAGTATAGCTTGCCGCCTAAGACAATTCAAAATTTGGCTAGCTATACTAGTCCGATAAAAGACACCTAGTTTAAAGGGCTCAGTCACGTTTGAAAAGCGTAGCAAAACTTTTCAAATTCGTTGTTTGCAATCCGCGTCAGTCTTCTCCATCCTTAACCATCCTTGTTTCTTTATGGTTTATTATCGTCTCTTTGATGTTTTTCTATCTTTACAAAGTGTTATTTTTAGGTTTCCTTCAATTTAACGGTTATTTTTTTCGATGTTCAAAATAACTCAAGATGCCGTGACTGAGCCCCTTTAGAATAAATGCAGTGTTATAAACTACTTGTGTTTCACTTCTTTCAACAGACGTTGTACTAGACGAATTCAGTTCAAACGAAGGAGCCGTCAGCCCTAGTCTTCTTCGTGTCCTTCGAATCTTCAGAATCGCCAGGTTACTAAGGCTGGTGGAGTTCGCTAAGGGAATAAGGCAGCTTTTGTGGGCTCTCATGATCTCATTACCAGCCCTCTTCAACATCGGCACTCTACTCTTTATGGTCATATTCATCTACGCAATCATTGGTATGTCTGCTTTTGGGAATGTCAAACGAGAAGGCGAGTTGAACGACATTGTCAACTTCGAGACATTTGGTACTTCGTTGTTGCTACTATTTCGACTATCAACAGGGTCGGGATGGAACGACATCATGGATGCGTTGCTGCTAAAACCACCCAACTGTGATCCAAACTACATGGGACTTCCTCATGGTAACTGCGGTTCCTTCAGCGCCATTGTATACTTGGCTAGTTATGTCATTATAGTTTTCCTGGTGATTGTCAACATGTACATTGCCGTTATCCTGGAAAACGTGAACCGAGCACACGAGATCGAAGACTTCTGCATCACCAAGGAGAACTTCGACAGCTACTACACTACGTGGGGCTTGTTTGTTCCCGACGGGAAGCCATACCTTCCGCTAGACCGCTTGTCAGACTTTGTAGCTACTCTAGATAGACCTTTCAGAATTCCTCAGCCGAACGCTGGTGTTCTGAGGCAGCTGGAGATTCCGGTACGAGCAGGAGAACTTATTCATTGCTTTGATCTTTTGAAGGCGCTAGTGCGACGCGTTTTGGAAGAACATGGTGAGTCTCCAGAAGTGTTTAAAGACATCACTGTGAGAATGGAGGCTAGCTTCAACAAGTCGTTCATAACGCACAAGAGAATTTCGTCGCTCAGTGGCTCTACTAAGACTAAACTAAGTGTAGACTTAAACGAAACTGTCACTTGAGACATGTTGAAGTAACATTTGGTCAAAATGAAATTACTCGAGGGAGAGTATTTTTCAAGGAAATACCGCGGTTTAGAATTTTGAAGCCAATTTGTGGATGGATGTGACACTATGTACACGTTGTCCGACCAATGTAGACCTTTGTGGTCCACTTAAAATTGCAAAGATACAAGAGGGTCTGGAAAAGTTGAAGAAAAAGTGCAGCTACTAAGCTGCAGCATAAATAAGACAGCCAGCAACAACCGGAAAAGACTCAATTTATATCGAGCTGTTTGACATTTTAACGCGTTTTGTATCCCTGCACATATGAAAATTAGCCTTTCCAAAGTTAGTATGCAAAGACACTAATAAACGCAAAATGGCATCTAGAGCTTTAGTTAGAGAACTAGAGCGAAAGACATGATTTCTGCGAAATGCCGCTCCTTTCTAGGCTTGAAAAGTCAGGGAAAAATATAATCATTTACAACTTATAGTCCTCGAAAAAAGTCATATATATAGTCATAGAAAAAAGCCGGTGAAGTGATTCTCATTTCAAGGAGAGGAAATTGAGACAGCTTGCATTCAATTTTCATTTTAAGCCCCCCACCCTGAAATTTTGTTTTCGAAATTGAGTATAAACATTTGGTCAACTGTTTGTTTTTCACCTCATATCTGTCTTAAGTCTTAATCTCTTCACCTTGCCGTGAGGATCATTTTTCCTTTTTCAGGTTGATCTCTCTTGTTTAAGAGGATGAATGTCAATTGAATATATTTTTTATATACACATAATCGGCTTCAGCACCATGACTAATTGCCCGGCCTGATGTTAGTTAACCGCGCTGAAATAAATGTTATCTACTCAAATTTAAGGAAGGAGCCTGAAGGATTTCAGGGAATTTTGTGAGGAGGGTGTGCCACAAACTTTTGATGTCAATGCGTTGCATATCTTCAACAAGTCTAGATGAAACAGAATAGTTTTATTATTTTTTCTTTGAGCCCATTACTCAAGACAATTTTTGTCGTGTTTGGTAAAGGGACACGATTTAATTTAGACCTTGGAAATATTTACTAGGAACTGAAAGATACACAACAGCTAGAATTCCTCTGTATAAGTATCGTGTCGAGGTAAAAATGTTTTTACATCTCGTATCCTAAATTGATGACACTATTAATTTTCTATCCAGTGGTCATGATCAGGACAATCATGCAACGTACTTTGCTAAGCATTTGGGTCGTCATGCAATGGGCACTGTGCATGAACTGGTCACATAGCACACCCTCTAAACCCGTTTTAGCCACTCAAGCTTGACTTCTCTTAGTTTTAGATTTTCAGGTGCGTAGCTTCCCATCCGGCATCACAGATTTTGCACCACATGATCTGTTCATGCAAAGGGCCTATTCCATATAGTGATTAAACAGAGTACTAAGTTTAAAAACGGCTGTGTGACATTTAGGCGGCACTCAAAGAGTTGTAAACAGAAAAAAACTGAAAAGCAATAAAGCGTTTTGCAATAAGGTGGGTTGTCAAACTGGGCAACATTAGTTTTTTCCTTGTTGCTAAATCCATAAGTTCCTCTGGGAGGATTTCGCTTCATGCTTTTGCAGTCTCCAGCAAACAGTTTTATCTCAAGCCCCAAGTAGGAAGTCAGCCGGAATTCGATTGGGCATGCTATGAAATAATTTGTAAGAAAATTTGAAAATATGCAAGCTGTTCACGACCACGTTATTAAGGGCCAGTGGTCATCTCAACTGGACCCCCATAGGATTGCAACGAAAGTTGTGATTTTCCTGTACAGTTAGCTACAACAGTATTTGTCAATTCAGTAAAGTTTACGAATTCTATAATAGTGGAAAAAAGGACTGTATTCGAATCATTGTAGCATAAATCGAACCAGCAAGGTATCAGCAACTACTTCAAAGCCCTGCTCCATAGACATGGTTGCACGTCAATGTGATGTTCCACTGAAGTACCAAGAAGGAATTCTCACCAGACACGCACCGATCAGAATTAAAAAATTGCAAAGCAAGTTTTTGAAGAAGCAGACAATTGCTGTTGGTCTATAATCTTGTTTCGTCTACGACACGGATGTTTGGCTCCAGTGTGAAAGGAGTAGATGGGGGATCAAATGCGTACTTTCTCCCCAAGGGATGAGACCTTAGCTTCCATGGCAGCGTAGTGTTGGTTAACGCCTGATTAGTCGCCTCCGTAAAGGGCCACTGCGTTGGGTTGCAGGATTTCTTGATATTTAATGACGACGCTTTACTTTTGGGAGGATTTCGTCGGTGGGACCATTCTTGTCGAATGTCACGCAAGCTCAGTACCTGGTAATATTTGTTGACGGCATCTCCTGCTTCTTTGTCACGCTCCCTCTCCACCTGCATCACGTGAAATCTCTCTTGACGGTGCCGTTCAGATAAAGCTTCTAAATCTTTCTTGGTGTTGACGTGGAAACTTTTCACAAGAGAAGACATTTCCTTCTTTAGATCTTTACTCTGCCTTAAAACTGTAAGAAAAAATGAAAACCTTTTCAAGCTCATGCGAGTTCCAGTAATGATGACATAGCAAGATCAACCACCACACTTGATCAATCCATGAACGACCTTGGCGTGTATTGCTTGTACGCTTCCTCACTGCGCATGCGATTCACACACCACGACTGGCATTGATTCTGCGTGTTTTAAGCTGGCTCAAAAAAATAATATTTTCATGAGAAGCCTAGGCTCTAACGCTCCGGAATGCGAGATAGCGCTCGAGATACAAAGTTTGCAAAACTCAGAACAAGCATGGCACGTGAGGCCTACTTCGTAAAACTTTGTTTTTGCCAAGTTCAATGAGCTATTTGTGATATCGCTTATTTTTACCTTCGAAAACATCTATCCTTCAGGTAATGAAAAAAAAAACATTCTTTAAAACCGCTGTTCTGGAACGTAAACGAAAATTGTGATGCTGATGTTGCGATCGATCTCGCCAGCTATCAATCTAAAGTGCATGAAAAAGCTACTCTTCAAGTTTTTTTCTTTCTTCTTACTAGAACAGCCTCACCATCGGGTAATTATTGTACTCTTCTTCTACCACCTACGCTTTTTGTCTGCGTCCTTGACACACGAATGCCTTCACACGTGTACAAAGTATGATCTTGAAATCTCGAGATTTTAATTTGTGCGTATAACGCGCGCTAAAATATTCCATATCCACGAAGCTAATATCTCATAAAGTGATCGGGTGACCGTACTTTTTAATGCAAAAAAAAATATTCATCAGCAAAAGCGGAATGTATGCGCGAAATTTAAAAAAAGCTATGCAGTGGAGGTTTTCTAATATTGAAATTTTCACTTTTTTTTAATTTGAGCAAAATCTGTGCGAAGATTTTTTTCTAATTTTCCCTGTTTCTCTTTCTTTGTGTAATAAAAAGATAAAAAAGTATGGGGTCACTGGCTTAGATTTAAGATAGATGCGACTGATGGTAAAAAGTGGGTCAAGTTTGTTGTTGTGCAACAGAACTGTAAAACCTTAATTTATGACTTAAACGCAATGAAAGGTACAGTGGAGAATTACCTCCAAAAATTAGCAGCCAGTCAAAACAGTACAGTTCCAAGCCTGGAAAATCACAGGTAGTTCTTAAAGTCTCAAAAAACAGAAAACTGTTTTGAGCCACCTTAAGCAATAAAATAAATACTAGTAGTGCTTGCGAACACTGATATAACTTTACGAGGTCGGATTAAGCGATCTCGGACCGCTGTCTAACCTTTCTTGGACCCTTATGTTTCTTTTGATAATCACTTTGTCTAGTATGACGCCTGGGGAACTCAAAACAGGTGCAATTGTCCAGAGCAGTCTTTCGCTATAACAATGAAAGTCCCCCATTTGTGAACACGATCAATACGGCAGGTTTTCAAGGATGTATTCTAAAATGAAAAGTGCCAAATTATAAAAGAACGCTGTAGCTAGACTGAGAATAGTGTGTCTAAAAAAATGAGCGCTTGTTTTCTTGTCTGACTGCAGTTCCAACTAGCGGGACACCTTCTGAAATCGCCACGATTATAGCTAACCTGTAAATGCTCTTTCATGCAGAATCTATGCCTTTATAGAAAAACATTGACACGAGCTGGCATTTACATATTATTTTCTACAAAAGTATCAGTTGCCAAACGTTAGAAATATCAGGTCCCAGGGCAACTGTCATTGAAGTATTTGTTACCTGAGCTAATCTTCCTTCGACGAAGTTCATAGATCATTCCCAACATACACGCTAGCAACAACAAGGTCATGATGATTATGATCGTGCTGACGTATCTTGTTGACTTCACATTAAAGAGACTTATGGACAGCTGTTCGGCTAGATCAAAGTCTGGTTCCTGCATAAATTAAAATAAAAACTATTTTGTGGCAATTTTATTGTTTTCTTTCATTACTGGGACTGCGCAGTGTCTGTGGCCAGCTAGGCGAGGAAACCCACTTCAGTACCATAGTTAATAGAGCGAAATGGTTAAGAAGTCCGGCAAAATCAAAGAAGCAAACAATCAAGCTGAGATTTAGACCCCACACATCTTTTGTTTCGATGTCATCGACTATGCATGAATTACTTAACCCAATAGTTCTGTGGGCTAGTTGTATGAGCGCAAATAATCACCTTTTGTACTTTTCCAGGCCTTGTGCCGGGTCAACCAACAACAAAAAAATTACAAAATTTGACTTTGCCAGGTTTCATGACCATTTCCTCTGTAAACCATGGTGTCATTCAGTCCGATTTTGCTAGGATGCTATTCACTGACCCACCTATATGAGTGTTACTGACTCACTCCCCTAGTCACAGGCTTGCATTTTGTACATCAGTGTATTACAAAAACGGATGTTTCATTTGTGAGTGTATATGGATTTGTGAGTAATGTATTTACCTCTCTGTGTTTGTTAATTAAGTTTTATTTAAGTACAGAATAGACAAGTTTGATTATTAGCTTCGAAAAAATACTCCTCGCAAAAGCATAAAGCCTTACATGAAATTATCAGGTGATACAAGAGAGAAATGTTAACGTTAGTAGCAATGGAAACCAACGTATAGTAGCCTAAGCAATATATGTGACGTGGTGGTTGATGTAATGACTAGAAGTGCAGGGAACCAATAAAGGTGTATCAAAACAAAATAAAAATAAAAATAACTTGTCTCACCTTAAGACTCTTGATATTTTGTTCAATCCTACGAAACACCTTTTCTGCATTAGCCTTAGTGTACTCTTTAAAGCACTTTTCCAGCTTCATGGAGTGACCTGCTAGGACCACACCGTAACTAGCCTTATAATCGTAAACGCGGATGATCCTGAAGCGAGGGTCATCAAACAGATGATTGTGAGAGGAGAGCACATAAAGGTCCACCAAGGCTCCTCTGACTTCTCCGTTTCTCAGAGCTTCACTGATTTCCTCGTAAGTCTGATAGTTGCGCACTTAATTGTGGTAAGTGAGGTAAAAATCGACAAAGTGGATCAGTAAACACTTAAAATCAGTTAACCAGTCAGTCGCCGTCGGTGTTAATTCTAAGCGTGATTTTCTCTCCATAAAAAACTAAGGTGTCGTTATTTTCAATTCTACAAAAAATCGAAAAATAACTCATTCATCAGTGATCTGGTCCCCTTTTTGCTCACTTTGCCCGCCTACTCTTTTTCTTTGCTTCGCTGCAGCTAATCTCTCTTTCGTGAATGGTCCATGCCATAATTGGTGAGAGGTCTTGTGTATGGTGGCCCATTAGGGCCATAGAGTTTTTTGAAATCTTTCCTGTTTTTTTTTCCCTTAATTTTACCTTATCTTTTTCTTTTTTTTTTCCTTTTTTATTCCGTTTCTTTTTTTTTTTTTAATTTTATTATTTAGTTTTTAAAATTTTCTTACTCTAATAATATACTGCAAAAAAAAAAAGAGAAAAATTAAAAGTAAAAAAAAAAAAATAAGAGCATGTTTTTTTCTTTTTCAAAAAAAAAAATTGCACATGGCCCATGAGGGCCATAGGCCCATAGAGGCCATAGCCCATCAGAAATTTCGACTTTAGATATCCCACAATACACAGACGGTAAATTTCATAGGAAAGACAAAATGGCTGCGAGAGTCGATTGGCAAGAAGATGAGAATTTGAGAGATGACTTGGCAAAATTTGCGCCGAAAGGAGATTTTAGACTTAGTTCAAATCAAGTATCCTATGTATGCATGGAGCCCTCGTACTCTCACTCGTCGACTCCAATATTTCCGCATCCAGTTTACGGATTATAGCGTGGATATTGACGATGTACGCGAAGCTGTTAAGGAAGAGATGAACGGTCCTGGCAGTCTACTCGGCTACAGAGCTTTGCATCAGAAAATCCGTGATGTTCATGGCTTGAGCGTGCCCTAAAATCTAGTTTATGCCATGATAACCGAGGTGAACCCACAAGGAATCATTATTTATATCATCTTGATTTTATCTAAGTTTTTTATTACCTTATTTATTATGTTATTTTATCCTACGTTTTATGTAAACTATTTATTATTCTGCAATTATTCCTCCTAGTATAGTCATTACTGTTTTAGGAGTACTATGATTAAAGATTAAAGATTAAAGAGGAGGTGTTGGAAAATCTCAAAGGCCACAAAGAAAGAATGCGTTTATATCAAACGTAACCAAACCACAACTTTTTAGTTTCTTTGTAAGCCTTTAAACTCAAGCAAGACATGTTGAAATAATTCTCCTACCTAGGCTAATTAACAATTATTGGACAAGGTTGAGCAAAATATCGTAATTTGTCAGTGGCGAGCTGATGAATTATTTGCCGAAGCCCAAGGCTGAGGCAAATAATTCACCGGCGAGATAACATAAAAAACAAGATAATATAAATAATGAGTCCTTGTGGGTTCACCTCGGTCATCATGGCATATACTAGATTTCAGGGCACGCTCAAGCCATGAACTTCACGGATTTTCTGATGCAAAGCTCTGTAGCCGAGTAGACTGCCAGGACCGTTCATCTCTTCCTCAACAGCTTCGCGTACATCGTCAATATCCACGCTATAATCCGTAAACTGGATGCGGAAATATTGGAGTCGACGAGTGAGAGTACGAGGGCTCCATGCATACATAGGATACTTGATTTGAACTAAGTCTAAAATCTCCTTTGGGCGCAAATTTTGCCTCAGATATTTGACCAAATCATCTCTCAAATTCTCATCTTCTTGCCAATCGACTCTCGCAGCCATTTCGTCTTTCCTGCGAAATTTACCGTCTGTGTATTGTAGGATATCTAAAGTCGAAATGTCTGATGGGCTATGGCTTCTATGGGCCTATGGCCCTCATGGGCCATGTGCAATTTTTTTTTTTCAAAAAAAACACATGCTCTTATTATTATTTTTTTTTACTTTTATTTTGTTTTTTGTTTTTTTGTTTTGTTTTTGTTTTTTGCTCTTTTTTTTGCAGTATATTATTACAGTAAGAAATTTTAAAAACTAAATAGCTAAAATTAAAAAGAAACTAAAAAAAGAAACGGAATATAAAAGGAAAAAAAAGAAAAAGAAAAAGTAAAATTAAGAAAAAAAGTTGGAAAGATATCAAAAAACTCTATGGTCCTAATGGGCCACCATAGTCCTGGGTTAGATACTGCGTTACATGGTGACTGGTGACTAAAAGCTTTGTTCTTTTCTTTAACTTAGTGAAAAAGAAAATCATTGATAGTTGAAAACTCACACGGAAATGGCAACGATTGTTTACAAAAGGGAAAAGTGCTTCGCCGCTCGAGCATTTCAAATGAGCCTGTTCGTATGCTTGCAGTTACTAAAAATTGAGATGATTGGCTCGCAGCAAGTCAGTTACTACCTAAGACCGTTTTCCTTTTACTAGAAACTGGGTACAGTACAACACGAGTGTTTGAAATATAATAACCTACTTGGACGACTTAGAGATTTACCTGAGTTCATCCTGGCGCTTTTTAACACACCAAGTCGAAAATCGGAATTGTTCGCTATTGCTGCAACCTTAAAAGTTCAACAGGGTTTAGTACAAAACAAGCTTAAGGAGACAATGAAGCCAAAGCGAACAAACAGAACAGAGAGATTTTAATTAGTGTTTATTACTAACCTCTGCACCATATAGTTTCATGTTCGTTTCCAAATATTTGTAGTCTGTGAGAGCCGAGGTGATTTTTCCAGTCAAAATGGCAAATACGACCAAACCACATAAAGCCCAAGCGATGGCAAACACTCGAGAAAGCACCCCTCTTGGGCAGCGGTCGCCGTAACTGAAATAGTTTCGTTAAGAGATCTAAGCTCCATACAAAAGACATGGTCGCATTGAGTTTTTAAAACCTTTGACTCACCCCACTGTAGTGGATGTGATGAAGGCCCACCAGAATCCTTCACAAGCTCCTTGACAAAAGGACCTCGGAAATTCCGCTTTGTTTGATCGGGTTTCCTAATAAGTAGAGGAAAGGTTTTGCTTATCACATAAACTCTAATCGTTATATTAAAATGCTTTTCTATTGAGTAAGTCCAGAGGAGTACACTTCTTTGCAAATCCAGAAAGATATTTAACAATTAGATTATGAGCTGGAGATTTCTATGAGGTGATAGTTGATGAGGACGAAGGCCGAATCAACTTTTGAGAGCGAATAATCTTATTGTTTTAGAAGAATTCTAACTGAAATTAACCCAAATAACGGTTTCCAATGATTTTCCCACGCATTTGTGAACTTTACCCTTAAACAAAGTTGCACGTATCGAACTGCCCTTGGCAAATTTTCATTTGTTTACGCGCGTGCCCGCTTTTCAATATTTTTCAAGTTTTAAAGTCAAGAAACCGTAAATGTGCTTTTTTTAGTCTTCTCAGGAATTTAATTACCCGTTTACATCTAAAATTCCTTCCAAAACTTCGGAAAAACTATAAAAACATCGCAATTCATGGACGACCGGCAGCCTATCAGATTGCAGCAATTGCATTAGTATACTAGTAGAATTCTACTAAAGATTGTTATCAGTGTTTTGAAAAACAAATCAAAGAAAATAAGTCAAGCTTGTCCCTAGCATGGCAAACAGTTTAATGTCCTCGTGGCTGTAATTGAAAAGAAAAACAATGCTCCAGCCGCCCCTGTCCAGAGTATTTCTAAGGAAGAAAGAGCCTGTCATGACTTCACCCCTGGCCCTTTCTTTTGCCAGCTCCCGATCGACCGTTAGCCAAGCTGGTCGAGCAAAAATAGCCGTGGGAGAAAACAATCACCCTCGTCTAAAGAACGTGCATTTCACAAGTTGAATCCAAACATAGTTTTTTTCATAGAAATTTATTTCTACAAATGAAGACCATAACAAGAGGATCTGGGCAGTTTTAGCAATAGAACGTTTTTGAAAATTCGATTTGCACGAAAATGAACGTGTTGGGCGAACACATTTTCATATGAATAGTTTTGCACAGACTCTTTGATATAGAGGCAAAAGCCAGTTCGAAAATGGCCTAATGGACATACCATAATCCACATAATTATTCCAACCGCAAGCATCAAAATGGACGTCAAGAGAAGCAAAGGCCATGCTTCAAAAAACAGATTTTCTGCAGCGATGCCCTTGACCTTGCGATCTATAGCTGCTATGAATGCCACACCCGAAGACGCAGCCAGCTCCACATGGGGATACAGAGAGTAGAGAATCTGTCCCCTGTGGACATTCACTGGGACACTAAAATCTGTCTGGTTATCGATGCTGCCGAATAGTGCCTGGACGTTGGCCTTGTGCGCAGGGTTCCCTCTTCCGTCGAGCTCAAAATTGATAGTAGACGCTGACTTCCCGTTGGGTAAGAGGCAGTCGCTGCAACAATATTCAACCGCGTCTTCTAAGATGCGAGGAATAAAACCTTCCACTGCACCGTCCACGTACGTAACGTACGGGGGTAATGGATACCATGTTGTCGTGAACACCCTTGGGCAGTTACACGTCGCTGAAACTTAATTTAGCACAGTTTAGTTACTGAAGTCATCGGGTTAGTCGTGTTAAGGTAAATGGGTGGCAACCAGACAACAAGAAGTATCTGAAATGAACTAAGACGAATGTGAAGTTAGCTTCCAAAATTAGAATTGACCGCGTGAAGAAAAGGACGAACGCATGACCGCTGCCAGTTTAAGTTGTTCTGGTCAACGACTATATGTAAAGATGAGTTGCCCTTGTAAATAAGCCTTTCAGTAATGGGGCTGGACCTGGTGTGAAATGCCGTTGCTTACGTTTATTGCAGTGCGAAGTTTCTATGTGCCATGATTCAAGTAAATGTTGTTCGGTAATACTTTAATGTAGCACTTTTTGTACTGGACAAAGTGGTTCCAAGTTATAAGTCAGTGGAGAAATCCTAGAGCGTTACTTTTCCTTTCTTAAAATTTATGGCCGGATGAAGCTCTCGTCTGTGAGCATTCATATGAAACCTCTACAGAAATAGAATATAAAATATATCTATAATCGTGAAATTACAGACCCAGTACGTATACACTTACATCCATCTTGGATCTGCAATCTCACTCCTTCACCTTTAATCGTGAAAGCTGCAATTTCTAACGTGTAACTGTCAAAATTATTAAGCATTACGGTCATGTTCTGTTCACAAGGTCCAACAGTTATAACTTTTGTGTTGGAGCCAGTATTTTCGGCAGTCTTCGGAGCCATCAGGGAGTAAATTCGATAGCCTAACAGAGTACCGTGAACAAAACCATCTGGCACTGGATCCCAGGTGACCTCCACCTTGAAGTTTCCGCTGCTTGATGTGTGTAAAACGTTGGACGGTGGCTTGCTGGGAACTAAAACGGCAAAAAATGGAAATTCTCAAAGTTTATTTAGTTCGCTTGTTATTTTTTTGGCAACAAATATCAACAACTTACGCGAAAAACATCGCCTACTGATAGTTCGTACCGCTCTTTTCAAGGACAATAAAAAACTAAGGACACAAACAAAGGGGATAAATGGCGAATTCGATGACTTTCGCCAAAATCTAGAAGAGTGGTGTTATTCATAACAGAAGAAAATGAACTTCACTCAGTCACAGAATTTGATTCTGTCGAGTGCGCCTCGTTCAGATAAAATTCAAACTCCCTTCTTAAGTCAGTTAATGTAGTATGAGATCATTAAATTGAGCAAACATCTGATTAATTCCCATTCCATCACACTGACCGTCTTCATCCGTAGACACGACAAACTGGTGACTAACATTTCCATCTCCTTTTGAAGTAAAACCCAGTATGACAACACTGTAGTTGGTGAATTTCTTCAAAGAAGTCATCTCATAAGACAATGCGTCCGAAGGTAATGTGATGTTAGTATACTCCGACCAGTCCTCCTCTGTTAAACGCCTTGCGCAGGGGCTGAGCATCATGCTGTTATCTGTTCGAGCAGATTGATAGAGAAGTTTAACGCCCCGAAGTATTCCGTGAACTTTGTCTTTCGGGATTGGCTTCCACTGGACTGAAATACTTGTGGAGCTTGAGTTTTGTAAATTAATGATTTCAGGAGGTAGACTTGGGACTAAGAGAAGAAAAGGAAATGTAGTGACTGGAAAAATATTCAGTATTTAATATTGACTCCCTAAATATGTAAACAGGTCGGTGCTGCTGCATATAACCTTATTAACATAAAAAAAATAAAATCTACTTTATTAAGAGCGCTCACATCTTTTGCTCAAGGCGCTTTACTGTCATATAAAAACATTAATAGATATTTAGTTGAATTCAAGGTAAAGCCGGCAGTAATAAATTACCTGCAAGATTCCATTTAAGATGTTAACGAATTGATGTTAAATTAATGATTGTGGGATACGTTGGTAATGTGCAGCCTGTGACATGTTTATTATGTATAAGGACAATATCCCCGTATGTTAAAGAAGGCAAAATGTAATCCACGGATCGTCAAAGCGAAACAAATTTCAGATTACTTATAAGATGACTGTTAGCATTAAATCTTTTTGAGAGCATTATGAATCATTTTGGTTCTGATGGCGAAAGTGCTACTGCCCACATTATCTTAAGTTGTATCTACGTCAGCATTACAACACATTGCTTAGTTAGCACTCCAACCAAAACGGTTTCTCAGTAATTTCTTGAAGACGGAACTCCGACAGAGTGTAACTTGCCAATCACAAAATGAACTTACACATAGTAATATTCTACCAAAGAAGCAAAAGAACGTGTAACGTACTGTCTTCGCCAGTTGTGATCATAATCGGTTCCGTTGCTGCTCCAAAGAGCTTCGTGACGTCGCTAATATCAAAGCTATAGTTGGTGTATTTCCGTAAATTGGTAATTTCAACCGTTAGGTTCGTGATTGGGACTGTGATGTTGTATGTGGTGTTGTCAGCGGCATCTAATTGGCGATATGTAATGTAAAAATATTTCAGGACTCCAGCAACTAGATCTTGGGGTATTGGGTCCCAGCGCAGCAAGATTGATGTCGAGCCTGAATTGATTCCCTGAAATGAACTTGGTGGACCTTGAAGAGCTGGAAGAGAAGCAAACAGCATGTAAGTAAAAAGGGAAACATACGAGCATGTATTTATCATGTATCCTTAATATATCAAATTGAAACTACGATTGCTGAATCAAATGGTAAGTTTTACTTAATAATTGTAGTTCATCTGGTAGCTTGTAGTTTTAGTTGGTATTTGTCTTTCTTTTCTAAGAATTTTTTTGTAAATAACTATAAAACCTATGTATTTGTTATATACAACCGTTTTGTCCATAATAATTCTTGTAAATAACTTAAATCAATAAAAATCAATAAAATACAAAAAAGGTATTTATCATGATCTATATAGATAATTCTTCAAAGGCAAAGTTTGCAAACCACAGAACCAACAACAAAGAAAAGAAAGAGAAAAAAAGTGAAGCTGTATATAGAAAAACGACAGCCGTTTGAAAAAAGTGAGTTCTAGATCACTCTTACTTTCTTATTCTTATTCTTATTCTTATCCTCAAGATTGGAAAACTGAAACGAAGAATTCAAAGAAATTCTAAATATGTACTATACGTTATGTTGCTGAAACAAACAATTCACTACGTTGGACTGTAAAATATAAAATACTTTGGAGAGGTTTTTGTAAACTCTACCCACCTTCTTCCTCCGTTCTTACAGTGATAAAGGGGCTTGGTGGCCCACTTCCCTTAATGGTAAACGCCCTAACGTTTAGTTCGTAGACTGTGACAGGCCTTAGCCAACCTATAACCGCTTCATCTGAGCTATCAAAAGTTATGTATCTAGTTGGTTGAACCCCATCAGCTTCTTTCAGGGAGACGTTGTAGCCTATCACGATGCCGTTAGCTTTGTCTTGAGGAAGAGGAACCCAAAATAACTGGATCGCTGTCGGGCTAATGTTATAGCCGCTGAAATTTCCAGGCGATGCTTCTGGAACTGGAATTACAGATGAATTGGACAGAATAGTAAACATTAAGTGAAGATTCCATATCAAGAAGTCTCAGTTAAGGTCCGTTTACACAGACGATTTTTGTCGCTGCAACTCAATGCAATTTTAATCGTGCTTAAGTTGCAACTTCAAAATCGCACGTGTAAACCAGGTGCGATTTTCAGTGCGACTTGTCGCCGCGATATCGCAGGGGTTTCGAACATGTTTGAAACTTGATTCAATTTTGCTGCGACAATAATTGCATGGAGCTGCCGCAACAAAAATCGCCTGTGTAAACGGGCCTTTAATGTTTCTAGTGGCCAATGAAAGTGGCAGTTGCTAAAAGCGTAGGGTGTATAGGTGGTTGAGTGTGTGGGGACGTGGTATTTGTATGGATACGTATAAGGGTGCAAAATTGAGTACACGACTATGCCAAGCGAACGAAAATAGATGGAAAGTAAGAAATGAGAAGCATTAACATACCATCCTGATCCGTAGACACTAATGTCGAAACCTTAGGTCCAGCACCTTTGGAGGTGAACGCGTTTACGGAAATCTGGTACACATGAAACTTTTTAAGGCTTACGAATCGCGCCTCCAAGTTGGTGACGTTTTCTGTTATTGTCGCTGAAGTCGAGTCTGTCAAGGTCACATGGTAACCTTTAATGATGCCGAATTGATAGCATTCAGGCACAGGCGTCCATCTTACAACAAGAGAGGTTGAATTTTCAATGTGAACTGTCAGGTTACTTGGAGATTCACTTGGGGCTGATAAAAGAATAATAGACATCAGAAAGAAATAACAAGCAAGTACATCATTTAAATGATCATGTATACAAACTCGCTAGTATATGGAATACTTTGAAACAGACGTTTTGGTGGGGGAATCTTAATAATTTTAAGAAGAGGATTGAGAGTAAATCAAATAATAAGAGTATTTATTTATTTTTTTATTTATTTTTTTTTTTTTTTCAGGCTTCTTCTTTCCAATTGCTTCAATTGGAAAATTAACTGCGATGATCACTCTTCATGACTTTCATCTACAACCGCAGTACAGATATGAATTATTTCATATATTCTTCACATCACTTTACTGCACGGGAAAATATGAACTCAATAAATTGACCTCGCTCCCAATGTGTGGCTTCATAGCTCAGTTGGTAGAGCCAGCATCGCACCGGTATCGCGGAGGTCACGGATTCGAATCCCGTTGAAGCCCTGATTTTTTCTGGCTTCTTCTTTCCAATTGCTTAAATTGGAAAATTTACTGCGATGATCACTCTTCATGACTTTCACTATTCATTTAGCTAATTTAATAGCTTTTTCAAATTTTCAGTTTTTAAGTTTTTTTTTATGATAACATCCTTTTTTATCCTAAGTTAGAACGTTTTCTCATTAACGTTGCAAGTGATTGATCCAAATTAACTGATTGATGTATTCCGCGCAGCAGTCAGGGTTTTAGTCAGTAACACAGTTAGTCTGCTATTTACAATCAATCAAACAGACAGTAAGTCAGTCAACTACACAGACAGATAGTCGTTTCAAATAGACAGAAAAACGTACCGTCATACGGTTGTGAGATGGTCCGTGTCAGTAATACAGTCCGTCAAACAACCAATAAGTCATATGGTCATTAAGACATACGGACAGTAAAGTAGTTAGTCTACCAAGGTCACACAGGAATTACGTCAGTCAGTCAGTGATTTAATCAGTCGGTTATTTAATCATTTGGAAAGCCAGTCGCAAGTCAGGGAGGGATGGAGACTTCCTTAAGGACCTTTACGCTCTCCATGGGGTGAAAGAGTTTAAGTCAAGTAAGTCAGTTATTTAATCAGTCGGCCAGTTATTAATCAGTACGTTGTTTACTGAGCCAGTCACTCAGTCACTCACTGATTCCCTTAGTCGGTGAGCCAATCAATCGTTCGTTAATGCAAGTCTACCAAAGATTCCATCGTTTATAGTCCTCCTGTAAATCATGCGATCAGTTCATCAGTCACGGAGTTCGTCAGTCACTAGCAGTGAATTAACAAGCTCGGTAGTCAGTGGATTAGTCACTCAGAACGACAACCAGTCTCTCGGTCAGTCAGTAAACCAATATGAAAATCAAGCAGTAGGTGGCCTGTTTAGTCATGTTCAATTATTGGATTCCATAAAATAAATCAATAAAGCAACTGATAAATCATTCAGTCTGTTGGTGGTAAATCTTGCCCTTACTTTCGTACAAAACGCACAGAGAACTTCGCTGTAAGTATACCTAAGGTTACCTTTAAGCCAGTTTTTTTTTTGTAACTCTTTATTTTTTTTTGCTACATTTTGTAAATAATATGTTACAATGTTACAATTAAGGCAGTTACATATTAACTGATTTATTTAAACAAATTGAAATCTCTTTTTATTATCGTCGGAGCAATGATGTTGATAGATGCTAAAACAAACAGTTATCATGGAATTTGTATAGCCTTCTGATGGAACCCTAGCAGGAAGAAGTCATTGAACTTGCAATGTATATCAATTACAAGGATGCTTTCACTAACCGCCTTCATCTGTAAACAATTCCACAGCTGCAACAGGACCATCCCCAAAGTTATTAAACCCTAGAACTTCTATCCTGTACTTCGTGTACATCTTTAGTTCCGTAAAGTTCGCGTCTTTCACACCCAAATCATAAGTGTGGTTTTCCAAGCTTTGTAATCCTCCTTCCTTTGTGACTTCATAGAAAAACAGCTTGTACCCTTGCATGATTCCATGTTGTTTATCTTCCACTATCTCTCGCCAGCTGGTATATATACTGGATGCACTGGTGTTGTAGGCTGTCAGTGACTCGGGAGAAGCCCCAGCAACTAAATTATGTTTAGTAAATAGGCGTTAGAGTGTAGGAAGAATTACAAGATTACATATATAAACAAATTACGCACAGGAAATACGATGACAGTCGTCGCTGTCGTCGTCGTAGTGTTCATCATTACTTTAGGCACCCTATGCTTACAAGGCCTCTGCCGACATCAATCTTAGCTCATAACGGAATTAAAAATAATTTATTTCCTACCATTACTTCAGAACCAATCAGCAACAGTCAATCAGCGAGAGAGACTTGAGCCGTCCTGAGCCTGGGGAATGTTCACTCTGGACCATTAAAATCTCAAAATTATCAGACGACTCTCAAGCGAAGAAACTTAAGGACGCGAGTAGAGACGTTTGGTGATGCAAGATTCTTTCTACATTTAGCGGGTTACAGTCCACTTACCTTCACCATGGGTCCTAACTATAACAGAATCGTTTCTAGGACCGTCGCCCTTTGTTGTGCGCGCAGCTACGGAAATGTTGTATAACCTAAATATTTCCAGTCCTCTGACCCGGGTACGTCTGCGTGTATCTGTGTAATAAGTTCTCAATATTGCGTCGTCCGGGAAGAAATCGTTTGCATTAGCCTCTAAGATGTACAGCACGAAGCCTTGCAGGTTACCAAGGACTAGACGGGGGGTCCTCATTGTAGTCCCAAGATACTTCAATCTCACGTGAGCTGACATTGTAGGCGGTCACGTTGACAGGGGAATTGATAGGGACTGAAAATTTTAAGGGAGAATCAAAAACAACTATTATGCGTGACTGAGTTGAGTGCGACCTTGTTCTTCATGATCAGGGCCTTTTCATTGTATCAAAGTGAAACATAGCGTTGGTCTGGAGATTAGAAAAGGGGTTAAAAATGCTACGCCATTAGATAGCGGGAATATTTAGGGTTTTGTGGTTGGCAAATGAAAAGCTGCTAAAGAAACCTAACAGGGGCGTTTGCCATTCCATGCTAACACTTTTTTAACGCTCCAAATGGGAATCATTTGCTGAACTCATCTGTACTGAGCATTGTTAATTACGTAGAACAACCTACTACTAGTTTTCGCATAGACCAGCTTTTGCACTTTACAACATCTATCAAAAGATGGATACGTTCAGTGTTTTCCTATTATCTCTTCCCTTTGCTGTGACGGTTTGTCGATGTTAAGCCTCCTACAATGATCAAACAAAGAGTACGTTTTAATTTAAGACCATTCAACTCACCAGATTCCTCCGTCATCTGATATACCTTCTCACTCAAGGGACCATCTCCTTTGTTGGTAAACGCCAATATCTGAACTGAGTAATTCTGGAAAATCAAAAGGTCTGATACAATATACCCATGTACATCAGCTCCAACAGTTAAATTCCACACCAAAGGACCACCGTTTTCCTTTTGAATTTGAAGCCGATAGCCCAGAATCACGCCGTCTTGATGAATCAATGGCACATC
>JAHPZR010001411.1:95000-166998 GCA_019787425.1 Platygyra sinensis
AAATTTGTGTCCGCAACAAATGTTGCGCGCGGGGGCAAACGGGGAAACATTTGTGTCGGCAACCATGTGTCCTCGTTTGCCAGGGCCTTTAGGTCACTTGTTTTACAATTCGACATTTCATTTGACTCCAATAAGTAGTGAAGATCACCACGTAAGCTTTATGCTGTTGAAACAAACTGTTCGATTTATCATGCAATATTCTGACATGGCTACGAGGCTTTGAGGACAATCTTCTTCATTTGGCGCTGTTTTCTTTGTTTCCAAGCCTCTTTTGGGAATTTTGAGACAAAAGAAACTTTAAAATTTGCAATTTTGACCCAAAAGCCTTGGATGCATTTTGGAGTATTGAGATCTCGAACGTGGCCCATTAGCCACTTTTTAATAAGGAGGCAAATGTAAACATGATAGTCCTAATTTTCATAACCCCTGTTCTTAACATACCTCATAATGCAAGGGACCGAGCAGTCATGACTTACCAAGACCTCTGTCCTCGAGTCGATCCTTCACTGTAAAAAGCTACGGTATGCAGTAACCATCTTAAAAGAAGCTTCTATCTTAACGCGTCTAGATCTATGTAAATTACCTACCCCATTGAGCAGTCCTGACGTTAAGAGCTTTAGAAATTAGGCCTTCAGATTGGAACGACACTGCCGAAACACGAAAGCTGTAATTGGTATACGGACGGAGTGAATACACTACGGCCATGATCGGAGGCACATTGCTGCGAACAACCTGAGATAGTGCCACCCACTGAGATTCCGGGTCTTCAAGATTCTTGTAAAGAATTCTGTAACCGTAAAAATAATCATCGTGCTGAGGAACAGAGACTGGTTCCACCGTTACAGTGACTGAGGTGTGCGTGATGGTGGACGCCGCGGCGTTTTTCGGTGCCTCACAAACAACTGAAAAATTCAAGTAACAAGAAAATTTATTGTAAAATTAATAATCATTATACCGCTACAGAATCGAAACAGATTATACATATAGTTAAGCTTAGTTAATTTTCTCATGAAATTTCATTATCTATAAGACAGTTTCCGGGTTCGAGTAAAATGAAAGACTAAATATTTCACGTTAATTTATGGAAATTGCTTCATTAGACACTGATACTTTTCCAAATCGAAAGGAGAAATCTGGCTAGTTCCTTGAGAGTGTCCTGTATATAATATCAGAAGTAAAATTTAGATACGTGCGACACATTCTACCTCAAAGTCCATCAAAAATACTCTGTTGAGCGTTTTATTTTTATCTCCCTTTTCGGTGTTTGAAAATGTGGTAAAACGCAGTCCCTGAGTGTTTGATATTTTAGTCTACGTTACGCAACCTCTGAAAAGGTAAAGTCTGCATACGAGCCAAGTGGCCCATCAGGCCGGAGCTTATCCCGGTTTCCTTAGCATGAAGCGACTGAGAGTATTTCTATTCCCCCCTGGATGGGATGCTAGTCCATCGCAGGGTTACCCCCCAGCATTAAATTCGCCGGTACCCATTTATACACCTGGGTGGAGAGGGGCACTGTGAGAGTATAGTGTCTTGCTCAAGAACACAACACAATGTCCCCGGCCAGGGCTCGAACCCGGACCACTCGATCCGGAGACGAGCGCACTAACCATGAGGTCACCGCGCCTCCCAACCTCTGAAAAGCGAGTCCTAAATTTCCAGTTTGGGTAATTATATGCAGTTTAAGAAATAACTACAGTGGAATCCCGATTTCTCGAGGCCTCATGTTTTCTCCCTCCTCAGTTGAGCACTCTAATTTTACCCCCGTTTTCTCGAACTATCCGATTTTAAAAACTAATTTTCGTTTTCCTTTAAGGTGCAAAAAATCAGGATTCCGCTGTAATTCCCATCATCGGTCTTGAAAATTCAAAATAATCGATCTGAATGTAGGTCTCACAAGCGTCGGAAAGTAGTTGAGTTTAATCAACTGACACTGATGGTAAAAAAAAAAAAATTTCCAGCCAGGGAACAAATGAAGTAACTTAATAAGACAATGAAAGTTTACTTACAGTTATCGTTATCTCTATTTTCACAAGATCTCTCATCAAGGAAGCCAGGGGATCCGAAAAAAATTCCACTTTCCACAGCAAGCTGAAGATTCAGCATGGATTTCCATATTATGCGTTTAAATTTCAAAGAAAATGACACTGCAGCATTCCCATTACTGTTCATGAAAGCGAAATGAATAATATTAAGTGCTGATATCGTCTTTATTTCCAGAGATATTAAGAAGGAATCCACCAAAAGTGGATAAACACCTAATACTAAGTCATTTACATTGTATCGCGAACTTATGTAGGACTGTTTTAAATATCTTCCAGAAAAAAAAAAATTTCTAGCAACACCAAACGGCGAAAACAAGTGTTAAACTTTGAGCAAAACATTTCAAAGTACTGGTGAAATGAAACTGATGATGAAATTTTACCTGTGTTAACGTTTGTACAATTTCTTTGAGCTTTGAACTTTATTTTCTCTCGTTACGATGGGAAATTGTTTTCGGTGTTTCAGTCAAGCAAATCTTTATGATATCTTTAGCTTTAACAAAATTGTCAAAATGCTTTAAAATACTTAAAATAATTCTGTACCAGAGCTTTGTCCACTAAAACCTGAAAGTGCTCAATTTTTCCATCTGATTTCGTCTTAAATACTAGCAAGTAATAATAAGTAGTGATCGATTTATAGTTATGCATTATGCTGAACTTCTGTATCATCCAAGCCTCGCAGAAGCCATGAAAAACGTCTTTTCCAAGATACCCTTCGCTGTGGAAAATGTATTTTAGAATTTAAGAGATAACATCACCTTTCTGAAACAGAGATATCTTTAATTTCAATAAAGCAAGCATCCCCAGCGTATGTTTCATTCACCTGTGATATGAAAAAAACACAATGATCTGATCAACTAATAATTTACGAAATAAGCAACACTGATGTCAATGAAAATAGACATCAAGTATTTATACAAAGTACTATGAAAATTTTAAGGGCTTCAGAGAACGTATCCAATTTTTCGCGATAGAAAAATAGCGACAGAATGTAACCTTGAGAACGTATTTCTGCAATATTTGTTCCTGTATTGGACAGCATGGTGTATGCTAGTCTCACAATTTTAGGATCCTTCTGTGCGTTTTTATGACAGTAGTTGAGGTTCATGCGCTAAGAGTTATGCATGGTTAATTAATTGTACCAGACGTTATCTCTTTTCCTAGAGATTATTACAATATATTTAAGGGCCCATTAAAGTATCTCGTTGCTAAGCTACACGGTTGCTACCCAGGTGCAAATTCACTTCCGGTCAGCCAAAATTTTTTTCGCGCGTTTTTTTCGGCGCTGGCCCGTCACCGATTCAAGTCGCTGTTTAACTTTTTTACTTCGCTGCAACAAACACAAAAAGCACTTTTTGCTTACATTTTTTTCCGATTAATGGTCTTCCTTACGGTTACAACATGTGAGTGGTGCCTTTATTTTTTAAACTTAGCTGTTTTGCTTGAAAACTTCATCCAAGTACGGACGTATTAACAGAAAGCCACAGCGATCACTGCATGTTGATGAAGGCGACAGCACACGATTTCCAGTGTCAGGTTAGGAATCGAAATCTCAACGATGCGGAGACACAAACTAAAATTAGTATTACGCTATAACCACCGGCAAACTCTGTGTCCGTGGCCTTTTTGACCGCTCCGAAACTCCCTGAAGTCTTTTGCGATAAAACTGTGCGACCTTGTGAACCTGTGTCCGTGAACTATCCTTCCGAACCTGAGAGACTCCACTGTTTAGATATAATACAAATAAACGAAGCTATCGAGGCCACTAAATTGCAACCACTCACCAAAGACAGCATGGAGCAGCAGAGGTCAGCAGACGGTGAGCAAGAAGGCTTGTAAATTATTTTTGAAAGCAGCTCTATTTCAAGAATTTCATTCGTACATCAAAAATGCTAACCACTCGGCCGGATAGAAAACTTGACTAATAATGGTGAGCTCGAAACTTGTGATCAGATAGACAACGTCTCCTAATACAATATCAACCTCGCTTGACAACCTACTTAAGCTTAACAGTACTTAAAGTAATCTACAACACTGTGACTGTGAAAAAGAAACTGAATTCGAATTTTGTTCGGTGAAACAAAACACAGTTGAAGAGTTCGAGTTCGAGTTCGAGTGTAGTCGATGTGGGACAAAAAGTCAACTTGAAGAGTACATTCCTGTCGTTAAAGCCACAACTCGACCAAGATCTGCAGGACCTAATTTCGTTATTTCAAAGATTACCACAGAATTCTCGGGACTCTCGGTCTGGATCACGTCAGTTTCACTCAGTGGATCCATATTGTTGAATGGATTGCACCGTTCGTAAAAAGGATCGCTGACTGGAGCGTGCAAAAAGCAAGAACTGAAGCAGTTCGACGTGGAGAAAAAATCCAGTTCGACGGCTTTTATCTGACTCGCGGCCACTATAGCTCCGACGCTACCTTCCACGATGCGAAGACTGGCAAAATTGTTGCGTACTCACACCGACCAACGTTGCCTTAGCAGCCGTGCCAACAATGCTTAGGGACCAGGCCGCGTAAAAAATTCCGTCATTACTTCCGGTGCCGCGAAAAAAGAACTTTTCTCCTCGAGAGATAATTGTAATTGCTGGATTTTAAAGCAATTCGAAAGAACATCATATTTTCTCGGAATTCAAGCATGGGTTTTGCGAAAAAATGGAAAACAAAAAAATTACGCGCAAAAGAGTGGTCAAAGAGGCACAATTTCCTTTCTCATTTCTTTATTTTTCATCGTAAGCCAAAACGCATGCTTAAATTTCTTCGAAACGGCTTTTGAATTGTTATTGTACAGAAAATTCGGAAAAAAGGTTTAAGCCATTCAGATAAAATGCATTTTTCTCTTTCTCGTCACGTGACATAAGGCGTGGTACGATGACGTCATGAACTGGACTATATTTGCCCCCTATGAGCATTGTCCAAATTTGGTCCAATTGAATCATAGATGTTTAGAGTTATAGCCAATTGATTTTTCCCTAACAACGGCATCAAAAGATACTTTAATGGGCCCTTAACTAGGATTAAATACAGTAGTTCTTTGACTAAAATTAAACAGCAAAAACAGCCATATGGTTAAATAGCCATGCTTCTCTATTTATAAGACATGCAAATGTCATTAGATATTGGGCAGGGTATATTTAAACGAGTACGTAACAACTGTTTTAGGGAGCGTATTTTCCGGTATTAATCTTCACTTTACTTTGAACAGTTTTCAGGCTATACTTTATTTGCAACAATCAAAAAAGCCTCCTTCCTTAAAGCATTTGTCACAGAGCAAACTAGTCGCCTCTTGCGTTCACTAAACCTAAATTTTCTTACAGAGGCAGCAGACATGCAAAAATTTATTTCAATAAATGAAAGCGTCAACACAATAAGAGTTAAAACGCCACAGGATTGGTTTTGGGATATCAACATGACCGAACCGTCGTGTCATTGGATCTTGACACCAATATGGCGGTTATGCATGACGTCATGTAAAAACATACTGTACTCAAACTTCTAACTTGGTATAAAAATGTTACAAATTCATCTCACTTTGTTAGAAAACACTGTTTTCCACTGATCAGTTTTATTGGAATCGTAAACAACGCCTGAGAAGACGATTTTCAAGCCTATTTCTGTATCCGGACCATTATCTGTGGAAAACACGACACAAAGATCAGCGTATCGTAAAAACCAAAAATAAACAGCAAGATCAGACGAATATATTCAAGATGGCAGATCATTGGTAATAGCTTACGACTGCAGGTTCCTCAAAACCTGACCAAAACGACAGAAATTGTTCAAGAGACCAATAATCAACTCTTAAATTTACCCTTCTTTCATGAGTAGGCCAATACAGAGGAGCACAATGTGAGATTTGTACCTGCCCTCGTTTTGTGATTAGCTTGTTCAACACCTTCTTGCCCTTCTCTCGTTGTCCCTGTGTCCGCCAAGAACCGGCCAAGTTTCCAACTGTAGAATTAGTATTATGGATAACGCAATACTAGTTTTCTTTTTACACAGGTTGATGATAGCAGTGTGTAAATGATACAAAGGAAAAGGGGATAAGGGGAGAGACAGAGAAGTGTTCTAACCCGCGCTTAAAGTTTTCTCGTACCTCTCGTACGCCAATAGAAGTTTAACATGATTATCTGTTTACATTATTTTCACACCTGCAACAAGTGCTTTGCAAAGTAAGGAAGAATTACGTTTTCCTTTTAGGAATATCTTCTTTCGTTTTAGAGATATTTACGTTTTTGTATTATGAAAGCGAGGAAAGTGATGACGTCACGAGTGGTTCCACTACAACAGTACAACACCATCAAAAATATCTGTAGAAATATTAAAGCAGTGTTTTTTAAACTTGGTACCAGAAATGGATATCACAGAAAAATGACACCTGTTGTGCCGTTACCATGACCCGTCGTTGCCATGGCAACAGTTATGGTGCTGGTACAAATTTAATTAGTAAATTCCCAACAATTTGGGAATCATGTGTGTTTCGAGGAAGACCCTCTGTCCCACTTTAAAAGGTTCCAAATTGGGATATTTGGTTTTTCACAGAAAGAGACTGGAGCTAAGAGTGTTGCCATGGCAACAACATAGTAGGTGTCATCCTGTTTCTTTTACGATGTAAATTTCTGGTGCAAGTTTGAAGAACACAGCTGCTCCGTTATTTCTGGAGTTATTCTTGATTCAGTATTTTATTGTTTAAGTGCAACTATTTAGACGTCATCGCCCTCTTAAATTTGAAAAGCCTTTCAAATATGCAGCAATCACTTTCTTTGTTACTTCATAGGCACTTTAAGGTACCAAGCATTCTCAACCCCATTAACAATTCATCAATTTAAACAAAGGAAATCATAACATTAAAGATGTGTGGATAGTTGATCATTGTCATGATAGATTTTTGGGATCTTTCTGCAGGTACCGGAAAGCTTTGTATTCTTGGTACCTTGGGATTAGTCCTTATTTGGAATTGTTTTGTTTCCTGTCTTTTATTTCTTTTGTTTTACGTAAGCTTACATAATCTGCACTCCGGTACACACAAAAGGAAACCGATTTTTGGGATTTTATTCCTTATTTTTCTCCTCAATGTTTGTTTCGATTAAGAAGATATTTCTGCTTTTCAGTGTAACGCCATTCAAAACAGATCAAATAAAAACCCAAAACCGTTCAATAGATTATGTCCTGAATCTGGGAAAAGAAAGAAGGTAAATATGCAAAAACTCTCACCAACATTCAGGTCACAACAATTTTTTTAAGCAAGATATGCGGAGAAATGTTTAACCCAAATTTATAGAGATTTGTATGGAGACGCCATGCCGGAGCCATCCGGATGGGCACCAACATGGCGGCCGTAAACCAACAGAAAAATCTGTCAATGCGTTTTGCCAGAAAAGTGTAAATTTATCTCTCGAAGAATTCAAAAAATATAAAAATAACACTTTTTCTACTACATGAACTGTTCAGATAGCCAAATCTCCGAAATAAATCACTTTTTTAAACCCACATGACATCTCTCTCGGCTGTCATATAAATGCCACGACACGCAAAAGCTTAGAAATTTAAGCGTAGTCTATCACAAAAGTAAAAACCTACTCGAAGTGAAAATTTGTGTGAATATTACATTTCAGCTGCTCTTATACATCATGAAAGTAGAATCTTAAGGAGGACGAATAGTTTTGTAGTTTGAATTTTACTGACGTCATTTGAAACCCCAAATATAAAACTTACCAAACGCTGGGTTCAGCTTCCTATCAAAAACACTTGTAAGCTGTTTGGAATACCAAATGTTCAAATCCTTGTAGTAAGCAACAGGGTATGTGTCTCTCCCTAGATAGTAGTCTCCGCTTGTCTTCAACCCGTTCGGGCTTTTCCCGCAGTAATACGGCGGAATCTGACTAGACGATGAGTCGACGTACACAGTGAGCTTTCCGACCCGCTCCCATACGAGGCCGATATAAAACCACACGCCCAGGGGTGGGGAAATGACTCGGGAACAGTACTTGTCCTTGCCGTACACCATCACCCGAAAACCGTCCTTGAAGTATATATTAACACCTTCATACAAGGTTTCGTTGGCATCTTTATTTCCGAAAAAGATCTGCCAGCCTGATTTTGGCATCAACTTTAGAAAGAATCCAATGGCTATGTCGCAGTTTGATGGATGTTCTAAACAGTTTTCATCATACCCTTTTAGCTTAACGTAGGTACCAGTGGTTCCATCAAGATAGAGTCCCTTTCCCAATGGTGACTGCTCATGTCTCGCGTTCCCGTACACTTCGATATTGTCTAAATTGTCAAAAGGCCAGATATCAGGTTCACTTCCTGTTGTGATAATAAAAAAAGAGAAGTGCATCAAAGAACTCAGATCAGTAAACTGTAGTAGGAGCGTTTTTTTTTTTTTGCTGAGCGAGCGCTGGATACGTTTTGGTTTATCTTCAGGTCCAAAAACCTTCGACCATTGGGAGAGCAGACAGTACAAATTCTTGTCGCCAAGCCTCCTCTGTTGCCACTCTCACAATCAAGACGTGTTAGCTCACAAAGCACCTCTACATTGCAGTCAAGCAATTCAGCAGATTTGATTTCTGTTATTGTCACTTTACTGTACACCAAAAAACTATATCAGAATATTTTATAGCCGTCTTCGTGAAAGTGTACTCAAGAAATAAGTGACCACCATGAGAAACCAAACTAAATCCGATTGAAGTAGCTTTGCGAGGCTAAGTGGCGTTTCATCGGATAGCAACAATGATAGCCACAGTATCGCAAAACAACAGGACGGTTTTCACAGGAGTGTCGATGGCAATTCCTGATTTCCTAGGTATTACATTGCCACGCTAAGCAATTGGCACAAAAAGTCTCGCCCTAACTTGTTATCCAATCAGAATCGTGTTCCACTCGCACTCGTTATCCCGTGCTTTGCTTTGGGTACAGTTATTTGCTTTGACGGTTTTGATTGGCCAGTGAGTTTGGTTGTGGTTTTACGACACTCAACTGAAAACTGCTTTATTACAGGAATATAACATGTTACCTGCCACAAGAGAAACACCTCTCAGCGGACCAAGCTTGCTGTTCAATACCACACATAGGAGAAGACTAATCTGAATAATCAAAAATAAGGCCAAAAGAGAATGTTTGGCGTGAAAGCACTCAAAGCCGACATGTAAATAAAGGAGGCAAGGGAAAAAAAACAGCATCAGAAACAACACTGACGACCTCTGTGAAAAAATAAGAATTCAATTGAGAAACGTTGCATATAGCTTCAGTAAATTTTTGTTTTGCACAGTTTTTTGGATATATTTTAGCATCAACCATTCGTTTTACAAGTTCAATCGAGTTAATCAAGGAAGAGATCTTGTAAAAACGAATCAACTTCTCTTTAATAGCATATGAGCCCAATGACAAAGTCGCACCTGGAAAATTAGAGCAAACGACGTCGCTTTGTTCTCGTTTTCACTAAACTCAAATATAAGGGAGTAAGATAATAATGTCAAAATGACGAGCTAAACACTCAAAATGAAGCAGTTACGTTTTGATGTCCGATAAAAAACGACTCAGAATCAATTTCTGTTTCCCTCTTAATCGCAGTAAAAATAGGAAACTGATAATGACTATTGATGCTGTTAACTCGCCCGTAACATTGTGAAACCCTGATTAAATACTCCTTGAGATTGGACATAAGTGAGACGTGATGTCATCATACCTTCAACACAAAATGCGGAGTTTCATCCGCAGTATCCATGTAAGAACGGATTACAGCGTTCCTGTCGATGATTACTGTTCAGTGTTTTACGAAACTCTTCAGTTGAAAGCTACCAGTATGTCTTCTGTCTAAACAAACGATGGTATTCGTGTGACATGAATATTTAAGTAGCAAAAAGGTTAGAGGCCTAACTTCACAAAAAAGCAATGTTATCACGGGCGATATTACTTACAATCTTCTTCATCCGCTACTCCATCGTGAAGTATAGATTTTGGATGTTTGGATGTTTCAGAAATGCGAAAAAAAAAAACAGGAAAAATTAGAATTTGATTTTCAACGTATAGTCAGCACTTATTCTCCTCAAAGTTATTGAAATTTAGAATATGGTATTTAATCTCCAGTTCACAGGTATTTTTTATTATTTTCATCAACATATTCATATTCAGTTATATGTGGCTACATAGTGTTCCTTAAATATTTATTTTTAAAGTTTTGTTTTCATTTATTTGCCAATGCTTAAGAAGTAACATTTATTTAGTTATTTTTTATTAGAACTTGCCCTCCTTTTCGATTCGTTTTTTTTTCATCATAAGTTAACAACTGAGGTCAACCTTTGTTCTTATAGAATAAATAATTAAGCAGTTCCCCTCTTTGAGTTCAGCCGAACAATAAAGGTGTAATTTCTTTACAATCTTTATTTGTTTCTGATCATAAATTTTTAACACTTTGTCATTGATTCATTCAGTGCAGTAAAACAAAAGCTTCTCTCGTGGATATTAAGTTCGAACCGCTATTTTCAAACAATCTATGCTGGGCTTTTCTATTGGGTATTTGAAGCATGGGTGCATCAAATTAGCAGAGTCGCTCTGAGGTATGTCTTCACTACTCGGACTTCAAGAGACTCGAAAAAAATGATTTCTGAGTAAACAACCTTCTGAGGGTTTGCCAACCTTTTGAGTGATTTTCAATGCAAAACAGTGTTTTTAATTATACATACTGTCGTTTGAGACAAGCGCTTCAATTTTCTGATGTTCGGTATTAATTAGAGAAAGAGATTATCTTGGGGCTCTTTACATCTAACGCAAGAATCTGGTTTGAAGAGAACAACCTCTCAAGGTATGTAGACCAAATTTCCAAAATTATTACAAGGAGTTTCCGCTCAGGAAACTTTCGCTGGAGCTTTCTTTACCATTTGTTTAGGTTTCGAAATTTTCGGCGTTTTTGGTTGAACTGAAGTTAAAGCGCCCCAAATCTTTCCCTTTTGTTTTCATTCCACGTGTTGAAAGACATCTCAGAGCGCTGTAAACACAAAAGCACATTATTACAGTGGCTTAGTAGGTGCCTTTCTCTGTATTAATTTACTCTTTGATGTTCCAATATGATAAAGAAATTTAAGAAAGCCCTTCCACATGGCAGTCAATGGTGTTTCCGTATTCCCCCCTCCTCCCCTCTCTTTTCCAGGCGTTTAGCTGGTTGAACACGTGGAGCGAGGAGGCTACCAAAAAAAAACCCTCGTTCTGTGACTGAATTTAACTTTACAAATTTATTTTATTTCTGGATGGCCTTGAAATTTCATTTCATTTATCATGATTGGATACATAGAGGATGATACATGGGTGCGCGTAGATAAGGAATTAACTTGAGGTATCAAGTTCAACACGCACCACTGTATTATCCTCTATTTGTCCAACTGCAGCGAGTACCTTCCAAAGAACAACGTTTTGGTTTCGCGCGCATTTTTGAGAATTATTTTATAAAAGTAACAGAGCACTTTTTCCGTGTTTACATAACCTCATCTAAACACCAGGAGGGTTGGGAGAATTCGAGACAGTTATGCAAACCCTCGACTACGTCTCGGGTTTGCATAACTTTCGAAAATTCTCCCAACCCTCCGAGTGTTTAGATGGGGCTATGTAAACACCAAAAAAGTGCTCTGTTACTTTTATAAAATAATTCTCAAAAATGCGCGCGAAACCAAAACGTCACAACCGTGTTTACATACATTCATCTAAACACATTACACACACATGACAATAACTTGGATAAATGCTTATTTATTTTACAGACGTTACCGCAGCGAGTCATCCTTGCACTTCCTAGTGTAGGAAAAGGCCCCTTCGTCTATTAAATTAAATCGTTAAGAGTCCCATTCTTTAAAGCAATATATCTTTCTGTCTCTTTTTGGCTTTAGTTTTATACAAAACAAAATTAAAATCTAGAGAACAGTTTCACCTCATTTCCAATTACACAATTTACTTAGAATCAGCATATAATTTAATATGTCATTTCTTTCTGGAAAACCTAAGAAAGCATCTTGAGCGTCAACTTTGTTGTCTGCTTTCACTTATAGAACTCCTTCTTTAATGTTGATGTAACTCGTATTTGTCTGTCAGTGCTCCAAATATCAGTTCTCATTTTTCAGTTGTTCCGTGTTGAAACCAATAGGACTTGAAAAATATTGGTACGTGGCACTTTGCCGTCTTCGCCTCCCAGATATATCTGAATTTTGAGTTGCCAAGCGTCAGAAAAAAATAACATAAAGATGAGGGGACCGTTTTCTAAGCAGAAATATGGCGATTTATAGCATGCCATAGAAAATACTGCCAATCAGAACACAGGAAAGGCGTTGTATATTCGATCGTATTGCACTCAACTTTCCTATCATGCGAGACACATATGTCGCATTGATTGTGTTGGCAACTGTACTTTTATGGCATGATATAAAATAGTTATGTCAAACTTTCTCGTGCAACACTTTCTCTTTATATTCAATCTTTTTACTTCGTAAATATGACGTAATTCACTCTTTGGTTGCAAAGTTCTATATAATAAGTTAACTATCTATCTATTAAGGAATATCCAATGAGTCGCCTGTATTTTCTCGAAATACGCAAATGACTCGTGGGATATTCCATATTATATAATAACCAAATCAGTGCGCACGCTCTGATTGGTCAATCAGCTCCAGCTATGGTTTATTATTATACATCAGACTCACTATGAAAAATCTGATTGGTCGAGAGCATTCAATCAATTCACAATAGCTTGTAAATTTGACATGATAAATGCAATATCTGCTGCAGATATTGCATTTATCATGCCAAGTTCAACGTCTGCCTGGTTACTAAGCCCCTTGGAGTGCCTCAGAAACAAAATGGCTGAACGCTTTGCTTCTGTTTCTGAGGATGAATTATGTGAAAATGTATAATAAAACAATTATTGAATTCGGTTTTCGCATGATATCATGAATTATCAAAACCTCGTGTCTGTGTTATCTGCCTCAGCCTTCGGCTTCGGCAGATAACACAGACCTCGGTTTTGATAATTCATGATATCATGCTCAACCTCATCCAATAATTGTTTATTGTGCCAGTAAGCTCATGGAAAAATCGCGCGTCTTCTGAATTATTATATAAAAGCAATAGACCACAAGTTTCCACGGTTTGTAGGCTGATAAATCACTTGGGATTTAGGTAGAACACGAGAAGAATTCGTAAATTACGAGACGCAGGCGAGTGATTTACGACTTCTTCGAGTGTTCTTCCAACATCCTAAGTGGTTTATCAGCCTATAAACCATATAGAGACTTGTGGTTTATTGCTTAAGGATACCACTCGAAAGCGTTGCATAACTATGATACATTCTGAGGCGTCATTATTTACTTTGATGAGATGTAATTCTTTGATTTTTGTTTTCTTCCAGCGAATTCATCCTCGGCAAGGAGGATATCAAAGTCTGAAATCTCGACTTGCTGCACTTGTTCTGCCTGTTTTACGTCTTTGCTAAACCTGATCAAAATATTGCGGCAGTTATGTTCCTTGTTTTCTGTTTCTCACTTTGTATTCGTACTTTCGTAAAGTGAACTAATTCCTTGTTTAGACTGTTTCTATCACCCCTGGTTAACTGACGAGTTTTTGGCAGAATCCATGCAAAAGATCTCAAAGCTTGATTAAAATAAATTCACTCTAACTAATCCATTTTTGCTTCTCTCCACAATCACAGTAAATAAAGTTTACTTTTACTTCCACTTAAGCAGACTGAAGTAGTCTTTTTTAATGATCTGAAATGTTAGCAGTTGCTACTGTTTTGCATGTAAATGATAAATATATAATATTTAGAACTGAAAATTTTAGTTTTCGTTCTCAGAATTAAGTTTCTAGCGTCGTTTCATAGGTTCTTGACCAATTTTCATGTAAGGAGTCAAGCAATACCAATAAGTTCTTCAGCACCATCTTTCTTTTTCTGTTTGGTATCACAGTGACAGCGATTCTCCTTTCTAAAGGGCTTTTCCTGACTTCCCTTTTCTTCCTCTCCTAATCTTAGGAATGAGTTTATTCCAAAATGCTACTTCTCTCGCTCTATAGTGTTTCCCCAGCCTCGGATTCACATCGAGGGCCAAGTAAAACTGGTTCTCTTCGGTGAACGGGTGCCAGGTGATTGGCGAAGAGCTGGAGCCAGAAGGAGTTGGAGAACTAGAAAAAAAAATAAAAAGGATGAGATGTGTCCTTTTGTATAGCTGGTGAGGCGTGGGGAGGAACCTGACGGCGCATGCATACGATCTTGACAACAACTCTAATCTCCTACTTCTTCTCTCGGACGGGAAGATTCTCGATCGCAGGCCTCTCCCGGCAAGTATTTTTGTTAGGGCACTCCGACAATTATCCGTTACCTTTCCATGATCACAAAACAAATAGCTTGACCTGGAATGAGTTCAGAGACATGAAAATTCCAGGGTTCCGCGCCTGAAACATTACGTTCACCTACACACCGTAGATAATAAACTGTTCTTTGACTACTCTAACATAGTAATGCTGTTCACTCGGAGCAAAGAGCCCCAACCGTTGTGGGCAAATGAACGTACCTTGCCAATACCCATTTCTACCCTTGTGATGTTGAAGTAAAACACAACACAATGAATCTAGCGAGAGACCACTTGATTCCGATCACAAAACGGTAACCGTGAGATCAATGCGGACCATTATTTTCCATTTTTCGGCAAAGAAACAACACAAAAGAAGACTGAGAGACACGCACTTACCCGAATTTCGCAAAGTCTGTCCATAGTTTCATGACGTACAGGCTGAATCCCTTCTCGATTTCCGAAAATTTGGGAGTAAACAAATCAACCAGCGAACACATGCGCTTGAATGGCGCACCGAACACAAAACCAATATCCACTCCATGGAACGCTCCAGTCCACCGCGGAAATGGAGAGAAATCAGGACGGTGCTCAAAGACGTACAAAAAGAGATTGGTTCCCGCCTAGAAGGAAAGAATGCAAAACAACTTGAGACTCTAACATGAGGAAAGATTGCGATAAAGGAAAACTTAATTGCGTTGTTTCATGGAAAAGTATTCTATAATAGATGTTTCGAGAAGGGTTGTCTAACGAACGTGGAAAAGCTTACGCAACAATGCCGAAAGTTATTATGGGCAGTGGTGGCTTTATGGTTGCTTGATTGAGCCTCAAGGTGTTTCAGCGTGGTGGAAGGAAACAACACAAACACGTGTATTGCCTCTTTCTCATTCCTTGTTGCTGAATCACCTTGAAACTCAATCAAGCAAGGCCAAACTCATACTACCCATAATACCAATCGGCATTGTCGCGTACGCTTTTTACACTTTTGTGGGACAATCTTTGTCGAAACATTTGTATGTATAGATATAACTTTAGGGTCAGACTACACTTTTATATTATAAGAATTTTCAGGATAATTAAAAACTGGGACTTTTCTATTCGCTGTTCTATCGCTGTATGACATTTCCAAGTTTAATTAAAAGCTTGGTCACGACTGGTTTTAGATCCCCGACGAATCATGGACTTTGTTGTCGTTGTTTAATTTCCAATTTAGGCTAAAGGATGTTGAAGGTACGTAACATAAAATAACTGTAATTGCATATGATACCGGGGCCAACCTCGATTTCCGGCCATTGATTGTCGCTTACCAGTCTCACTGGAAAATGATGCAAACCTCGATAAGCGGCTACCGATAGAATCACGGTGGTGCTCGCGATCCAGAATGGTAATTTTCACGTTCAAGCATTTAGTATTATTTTTAAAGGGGCATTGTTACTTACTTGGCAGTTTATAAAGAGCCAGAGGGTGTCTTCGGATCAATTGAATTTCAAAACTAATAATCTAGTGTTGTTATTAAAGACTATTTGAATGTCCTGAAACTGTTTCCTGTCGGCTGTCGCCACGGATGAAAATGGATTGAAACTTGAAAAAATTTGCCAATTTTTTCAAGTTTTGATTCTACGTGTTCCAAAAATCCTCAAGAAATGTGTTATGGTTAGCCCTCTCTGATAAAATTCATTTCATATCTTCGTCGTAGCTTCACAGAAGCATTTTGTTTATGATTAAAGCCTCAAAGTAATGATTTTAGCACAGAATTGACCTAAAAAGGGGAAATCCTCGTGACACTGCTCCTTTAAAGAATTTGGCTATTTGTTGCAGAGGTCTGTACATTTAATGTACTTATTACGTGCGGTATTTTTTTGGGTAATTCTGGGGATATCAATCTCTCGAAAGCCACAACTCCTGGCCGGATCTGAGAACCGCACCAACGTATTCTTTCCCTTAGCTACCATCTAAGTTCTTGCACAGAATGTTCATGTTACCTTTACTAAAGCGTCTGCTTCAAACATTGCCGGCGCGACTGTCATAAAATCGCTTTCAAAATCAATCATCATTTCTCTGATGGTTGTCTTGTTGTCCGGATCATCATGATCTGTGTAATGAAATCTAACCAGCTCTTCGACCATCCTCGATCTGTCCTTCCTAAGTGACCTTAGTCCTCTTTCAAGCATGAATTTGACGTCAGACTCAAACTCGTGTTTGTTAACTCCATCTTGGGTCAGATTTCCTGGCCTAAGGGCGACACTTAATGCTGTTTCGTGAGAGTTAAAACCAATCATAACATCGACCTTTGGGTTAGAAAACTTTCCCAGCTTGAAAAGCTTATCGGGAAGGTCAGGAAGAAACTCGCCATCAACTACAGGACTGGTGACTTGCAATAAAGCCATGGAAGAACTCGATGACAGTTTTGTTTGCAATGAAACAATTTCCTCGGTGCTTTTGCTCCGCAGACATTCAATAAGCTTGGTTTCCACTTTACAGCTGGCTATCTTTTTCAACTCTTGCAACGTGGTAGCCACCTTCCCTGTTGGCAAGGGCGATGAGGCAGCACCGCTTTGTAAGATGGCTCTGTCGAACAAATCTTTGGACAATGGCGAAATTAAATGAAGTGAGATGCTAGACGCTCCAGCGCTCTCGCCAAACAATGTCACTCTCTTGGGATCGCCACCAAAACTTGCAATGTTGGCTTGAACCCACTTTAATGCTTGAATCTGCCATGCAAATAAACTAAAATCAATGTTTTGTTGCTGGATCTAACATAACCACTCTATGCATTTCACAATACAATTCTGCAACTTTTAGGGGAATACCAGTGGCATTTGAAAAATATATACAAGCTATTCCAAGGCAGAAAATTGAAACGCGAGATATAAATGAAACGGTGTGATTTAATCATTCCTTTGTTATTGAGCTTCAAACTGGAGTACTACCGTGTAATACAGCATAATATGCTGCAATATATAAAACCTCTTATTTGGGTCTCTTCGTGACCTTACTTGGTCACATAAAGTAATTCTGGAATAATAATCTTATGCGAGAATGATTTAAATTGATATGCAACGGCGACGAAACCGATACTTACCTGGTCATACATCCCGTAATTTCCCTTTATGTCAGTGTCAGGCTCATTGAAGAATCCCAGAATTCCTAGCCTATAGTTGAACGTCACCACAATGACGTCCTTGAACGAAGCTAAGACATGACCTGGATATTCAGTCGATGAACCCAGTGTGAACGCACGGCCGCGTCCCTGTAGAACGACAGACGAGAATCCTTGAATCCACACCATCACCGCTTTCCTGTCATGGGCTTTTGATCGTTTTGTAGTCGATGGAACAAACACATTGAGGAAAAGGCAATCTTCGTTTTCTGCAAGAGCAAATTCCTGAATTTACATCCGAACAATTTAGAAATGTGTCAACTTTTGTTCATTATTGCTACTGCACACAGCGCTGAAATCAGATCAGTGATTTTAGTACCAAAGTGGTCATCCTACACTGTAGATCGGTCATCAGTGAAGCAGTCAGGCGCATGATAATAACCCGGGGGGACTTCCATATCAGAAAGGCGGGGATGCACGTCAGAGATTTTGAAAAGAATTCCTTTTTGACACCTAAAGGCACGTCAATCACCTTGTCCTTTTTATATGGGAGTTTCCCCCTCGGGATAATAACTAGAAATCTTTCATGGAGAATTTGTTTTCAACAGAGTAGGGGATTCACATAAAATGCCGCAAATTTCACTGACTTCACTTGCTCTTCCTTAGTCTAAGCAATCGACAGCATTCCCACTGCTTTGTACGTATCGCATATCTATATTGCGGTAACAAACATGCTAAAAGTACCTTGTCCTGCAATCTTCACATGAGGTAGCGGATAATCTGGTTGAGGACACCTGGCTCCATATTCGGTCGCATTTCTGATTCCCGACCAACGTTTTGCAGGTTTTGGAGCAGCAAACCTTGATTCTCCAATCGGAGGCTCTGCATACGGGATACCAAGAAAGGCATGTACCAATTTACCAAGAGGAAGAGTTTCGATTTTGCCAACAACTTGCCCTGCCTGTGTCCGCACGATCGGAGCACTGTCATACCCATGGACCTGAAATGGCTGGGTTTAATGCGCAAAGCAAGATCGTTAGAGAAACCCAATTAAACTTATCTGCCATCAATAATCAGAGGGGGGACAGACTATGCTGACCAATGCTGTTAGTGTATAAAACCTTTATTCGCGTAACCTTGTTTCTTCTGTTCAATAATCACCATTTTGTCAAGAGGATATCATACAAGTGCAATCAAAAGTAAACTGTGTTTTCAAGTCGTTGGCAATCGGTATAATTCAATTGGTATGGTATTCCAGAAACGATAGGTACTTCAGACGCCATTGTGTAGCCACAGTGACAAGCTGGATTCGCCCTTCTCTCGTTTTGCGCTTGAACGCACGACTGTCTGAAAGTAATGTTGCTTACGCGCCCTTGGTTCTTGTTTTGAGTTGAGGGGCAAAAGCTAATTAAAGTACATCTGTGAATCTATTGAAAAAAATGTCTTCATTGTGGTAAATTCTGCACTTTTAAGACCTCAGTGCTCGTTACTCGATAACAATGGTGCGAATTCCCCAAAAATTAATGCAAGTAGTCGAACTTTGCTCGACGAAAACTCACCAGCTCAATTTGTGAGGATTTATTCATAGTTGACGACGAGATGTCTGGGCCTGAAATTATAACAAAAGTGATTCATGGCAGTAATAGACGAGATAACAAAGAAATGTTTAGCGAGTGTGCAATTTCTAAGGGGCACTGTTGAAAAGAGGCAGGGCAATAATGGAATAAGCTTTTTTTAATTTTAACTTTAACCAATTGAGCTCATATAGAAGAGGGGCTAATATTGAATGTAAAAAAAACAAGTTCATATTAAATTCCAGCAGAACCTTACCCTGGGGGCTACCTCGAGGAGTATCAAGACGAATCCTGAGTGTAATTTCCCAATATTCTGAACTTGTTAAATGAATTTTTACTCTCATCCCAAGGTCTTCATCATCCTCGAGTATTCCAGTCAGCAGTATGGAACCATATTTTTGTTTCAATCGACTCCAAAAACTTGGAGGTGAATCAGCAGGTTTTTTCAGTACACACTGACGTGTAGTGCCTTTACAGTAGGCAAACTTTTGTTTTGCACCCTTGGTGTCGTACAGTTCTATGTCCTCTACATGTTTCCCAGTCACTATTCTGATCAAGTGTCTTGTCAAATTAACATCAGCTCCCATACGAGTCCAAATACCTGCAGTTACAAGAATATATAGAAATTGGAATTAACGCAAGACCATTTAAAATCGCTCGATAAACCGAGCTGTAAATATGTAAATCGTTTGTCGTTTTATGCAACCCGTAGCTAGTTTATCTCAGCCTGACCTTTTGCCAGTCAAGACTTATCTTTGGTTCCCTCATCCTCGGAAACCCAGGGGCTTCTAGCCGGGACGATGCGATTTTCGGCGCGCGATATTTTCGGGCGAAAGTTTACTTCAAGAGCTGGAGAGCCCCTGGGAACTTACTTGCACCGAACCAGTTCCAGAAGTGGTCGACTTCCGTCCCGCTGATTAGGGACCTTACGCATCTACGACGGCGACGGCGAGAACGACGCCCTGTAAAACAAGTGTTTCTATTCTACTTTGAAATTTCGCATTTATTGAGATTTATTCAGTGTGTTTTTTGGTATTAAAACATGCCTCAGCTGAATATGCTACGAATGCATTCAGTTTCAAGGAGAAATACGAAAATTTAGCCTTTGTGGTTCACGTTCTCCAAACAACGCAGAATCTGGTCATTTCACGTTGTTGTTTTGCAGGAGACGGCAAAGAAATGTACCAAGAGTTATAACGCACGTGCACAGCTATTGTTCTCCTCATTAAACCTTTTGTTTGGTGACGTTCTCGTTGCCGTTGCCGTCGTGTTTTTCGTAAGGTCCCTAATAAATTAACCAGACAAGACGCCAAAAGGCGATTCCGTGGGATGCTTGGGCTGGGGAGCGTAGCATTAGAATGAATTCTGAAGTTAAGTAAAGTGCCTCGCATTGCCAGAAATCTGGGACAAGATGGCAGCCAAGCATGCCCAATACGGTCAAAATGGCGTTAAATTTGTGTAAGGAAATGTATGGAGAAAGGAAAAATTTTGCAAATATAGCAGTTAAGAGCTCATGGGTCTTCACTGCGCGACTCGAATTATGATAAGTGCAATACGAGCTACGCATTTCACGGAAAAACTCCCAATACAATAAGATTTCCTTACTTCCCAAGAAGATGTCTTCCATCGTCTATTAACGATCCATTTCCCCATACATTTCCTTAAAATCCTGCTGAAGTCATGGCAAACACTCGTAGATTTCGGGCTGAACCGGTCAACGAATTCAACTTGCGCGACTCGATATAGACTCATCGATGTTTGATGTATTCAGATCCACAGAAAAAACTATGAACATTGATCTGCAAAGTACTTCCAACGTCACTCTTAAATCTCTCATTTTCCCATCTCCGTGCGCCATGTTCAAGTGCTGCAGTTTGGTAGAAGAAGGGAAAGAAACACTCTATTGAAATTTCTCTCCAGTCGCCATTTTGGTTGTTGTTTCAAAAGCTTGTCGGGATAGAAATTGGGTTCCAGACCCCCCCGCCAATCAATTATTTCAGGCTTGGTTTTATTTTAAATTCGCGCGGGAAAATCGAGGTTTGGCTATCAAAACAAAGTAGAAATGTCTGCAGTTCATTCTGCTTGGAAAAAAACAGAAACATAAAATCGATATATTTAACGTGCGATCTTTTCTATTTCCTATTCTCGGCATACAATATATCAACAGTGCTTAACCTGTGAAGCACATCGTAAGAAACATGCTTCCTTTCGGACAGAGCGATAAGCGCGCCATATTGGATTTTATTGTTCTAGAGTGTAACATGATATACCGCTGACAATTTTTAGCGGGCTCGAAATGTCCGCGATTTCTGGTTATGATTAATCAGTTAGATCGGCCATAAAAATCACTGAGGAAACGGTGTTGAAGAAACGGTCACTGTGCTTGTCGTGGAAAATAGCATAGGCCGGCGGAAAGTTACTGTGCGAGCAGAGTCTCCTTCAATTCCCCGGCTCCTATTTCCTCTTTGCAGGTGATCTACAAGATGGAACGAGAGTGTGCATGGTGTTTAGAAATAGCATCAAAACTGGCAGAAGTAATCTTGCAGCGTGAAAACTGGAATTTGTTTTAGACCATATCTCTTACGTCGAGATCGTGAGAACTGCTAGAAGATCTGAAGACAAGAATGGTAACGCAACGTTTTAATTAACCTGCGATCAGGCGTCCCTTATATTTTTTGTCGCTGCGGGAAGGTACGCCTGATACAATAGGCCTTTTGCAACAGTTGGTCACGTGACGTGTTTTTCAAGAACACACTGATTAATCATTGGTAATGCATAATGTTATCAGAAATGGAAAGAACAGTTCCAAATAAGCTTACATGCAAATTTTCAGGTTTATATCTTTTAAGGGGGAATTTTTATGGACGTTAAAAATTAGAAGGATTTGTATGAGAAGAAGTCGCTTTGCCCTCCAGTCACGCTCCAGTGGTTTTCCATACAAATCCTTGTAATTTTGCAAGTTTTCAAGCTGCCATAAAATCTTTGCCTTTCGGTGTAAGGGCCTAGAAATTTCCATTTTTCCTTTTATTTTACCCCTCTTTCTATCTCCAATGGTTATATGCCAGCAGCTTCTTTTGGTAGTGATTAATAACAGAAAAGGTTTCTGGAGGGCAAAGCTTCCCGCTTCCATACAAAACCTTCTAATTTTTGCAATATTCAAATCGTCATTAAATCTCAACCTTATACGGCATTGGTCTGAAAATTGGTGTCCTGGTTATTTAAAACATGCTCTTTCCAGCTCTGAAATTCATTTTGCTGTAGCTAAAAGTTTAGAAATTATCGGTCACGTGACCAACTGTTGCAAAAGGCCTATTACTTGACTATTTGTCTGTTGCTAGTCCAGAATCTGGACTTTTCTCTGATTGGTCAAGAAACAAAAAGGTCCTTAGAACTGAGCCATGATTGGTTACCTTAGTGGCGGTGTAATTTCCGGTAAAAAAAAAATTCCCGCGTGCTGATGAATTCTATCGTGACGTCTGATGAGGCGAGCGAATAGAGCGAGTTTTTGTCAGCTTTAAATTAAATGCTTCTCTTCAGAGTTTTGTTCACAAAACTCTCAATGATGAACAAATAGAATGCATTCATAGAATCGCATGCCATGGGAGAGATATTTTGGCGGTGCTACCGACGGGATTAGGCAAGAGCGAAAAATATGTATTTCCACCGTTTTCGTTGATACGCAACTTTCGAAAACAAAACACCCGCGGAAACCTTTCAAAAATTTCCGTCAATCATACATGTTATCGACAGATCGGATCGAAATCCACCAATCACAGCCCGCTAGCATGACGTAAAGAAGGTCTGAAGGTCACACCAATGGCTGTAATTGGTGGATTTCGATCCGATCTGTCGATAACACACAAGACTTCCGGTAATTCTGCTTGATTATTCGCGCTGACAGATATTTAATTAGGGGCGGCAGACAAATAGTCAAGTAATTGTATCAGGCGTACCTTCCCGCCGCGACAAAAAATATAAGGGACGCCTGATCGCAGGTTACGTTTTAATTCTTTGAAGACTAAAATATTGTGAAGGGCTGTATTGCCGTAAATGAGCGTAACGAATCTGCCAAAATATTAAGAAGCTCCTTTGTATGAGAGAAGAACTGAAGTAGGCTCACTTGTGTGAGAGAAAAACGTAACACACTGTAACGCATCTGGTATATTCCCATCAATGTGTGCTTGTTTATTCAAAATAGCGAAAAGACTGAAGTTTCGATCCATCCCAGTCAGAAGCATGAGGAATTCGTCTTAACACTTATTTCCCTTTGGGTTTATAAATGTTAACGGTGGAACACTGAAAATAAAATAAACAACGACTGGAATAAACCTTCTCGCAAACACTATTTACACGTGCGTTCTGGTAAACAGGCAAGCTCAATATATGTCAGCAAGAATACACAAAACTTTACAAATCACGTAGCATGATTGTCGACTCATGGATTGGCCAACTGCGAAAATTTCGATAGAGTAAAACTCTCGAGGCTTAAATGTCCTCAATTGCAAACCAACAAGTACTTGTGCCAATTTTGAAGTGATTGGTGTCGACGTTTTCCGTGATGGACTCCTTGATTTGTGAATACACTGATGCAATGCATATCTTGTGTCAAAGTTGCTTCAAACTTCTTACTTAGCCTAAGCGTTAGGCACGTAGGCCGGATGAACACGCAGGTCCGGTTGCTAAACTCGTCGTTTGGCAGGCTGAGTGAAGAGTGAACTCGTTGCTTCGATGCGTAACAGGGAACGCGGATGTTGTTCAATTCAATACACAACGTCGAAATGCCTTCTAAAATGTCCTTACCTTCTGTTTATTTCCTGTCCTTGCCGGAATCGCAGAATCGCAGAAGGTTTCTTGCCAGAATCGCACAACGCGTCTGGAAATTACAGCCCTTGCGAGAGTCGCAGAATCGCAGAATGTTTGGAAATAGAAATAGTTTCAGCTGTCAATCAAATTTGCCGTTTTGCGTCGACGAAAAAAACAGAAACCCTACCGAAACCTTACCGTGGCCTGCCACAAGCATCCCACGGAAAAAGTATTTTTCTGGCCAATCAGCGAGGAGTTCTAGCCGGGTAACTCTGTCACCTTCTTACACGAAGCAGTTTTCATCGATCGACCTAGTTACTTGGCCCGTGCAACGGGGAGATTGTCGTGGAAAGTTTCAGAAAAAAATATTCAACGAAGCCGAGGAAATCACAAGGCTTAACATGGGGCTAAGAACCAATAGTCTTCCATCAATTTTCTCTTTATCGAAGGTATATCGTAAATTTTTATAGTTAATATAAGCGATTTCGACATAGTTGCGTGGCCCGTGCAACAGCGATTTGCATATCGTGCAAAGTTTCAGAAGTTATTCAACGATCGAGGCGAAATAAGAAGTAACCGTGGGTACTCGACTAGCTTTCCCCGCAACAAAAAAGTATATCGCTAATTTTTTATAGTTAATGTACGCGATTTCTACACTGTTGCTATTTGTTGCGGGGGAAGCTAGTCGAGTAGCCACGGTTACTTCTTATTTCGTCTTGATCGTTGAATAACTTCTGAAACTTTGCACGATATCCAAATCGCCGTTGCACGGGCCACGCAACTATGTCAAAATCGGGATAAATTTACGATATACCTTCGATAAAGAGAAAATTGATGGAAGAGTATTGGTTCCTAGCCCCATGTTCAGCCTTGTGATTTCCTCGGCTTCGTTGAATACTTTTTTCTGAAACTTTCCACGACAATCTCCCGTTGTACGGGCCAAGCAACTATGTCGATCGATGAAGAAAACTGCTTCCTGTAAGGAGGCGACAGAGTTACCCGGCTAGAACTCCTCGCTGATTGGCCAGAAAAATATTTTTCTGGCCAATCAGCGGGACGGAAGTCGACCACTTCTGGAACTGGTTCGGTAAGAGTAAGTTCCCAGGGGCTCCCCAGCTCTTGAGGTAAACTTTCGCCCGAAAATATCGCATCGCCCCGGCTAGTAGCCCCTGGGTATCCGAGGATGTGGTTCCCTTCGAGTAAGGGTACTTCTCAACCTCGTTTCCAGGACTTTTCCTGTGGAACGAGCATGAGCTTCACCAGGGGCCCGTTTCTCGAAACACCCGGTAACTTGTTGGGCCCGAAATCATATTTTCAAATCAAAATCTCAACAAAAGTAGGGTGTGTTCTGAACTCTAATAAAGTCCATTTTGTTTCTTTAACTCATAACTTTACTGTGTAATATTCAACGTTTCAATTTTGAAACTCCCATATGGAATGGAAAACAAAACAGCTTACGGACCCGGTAATTCCCGGGAGCCTCGAGAAACGGGCCCCTGGAGCCATTACCGGAGCGCCTTCCCCGCTAAAATTAATGTCTCCCGAAGCTTGGTTCGGCTTTTTCGTAGACTTCTGTTTCGTACAGCGTTTCGAAGATGAATTCGATTCCTCTCTGCATGATTTTCGCTTTTCCGCGGATGAGGAAGACGCACGGAGGAGGGCTTTCCGTATTGCAGATTTTCTGTTCAACTTCTAGTTTCCGCATAAAAACTAGAATTATCGCCTGAAATACTGTCATAGCAATCAGAAGAAGATTCCTCCCATGCATCCGCCATGAGTGTAACGCGTATGAGTTGTAGTTAGGCATTGACAGTGAGGCATTCGCTTCTGATAGGCTTTTGAAAACTTATTCCCGAGAAGGGTTCGACGAAAACGTCAAGACAGGCTTTATTTTATTTTTAATTCTTAATTGTAGATTGTATATATGTTTTAGCAATTTTTATTTCTCCATAATTATTGTTTGCACGACCCCACCAGCAATGCTGATCTTTTTATCGTGTTGAAATAAAGTTATTACTTACTTACTTACTTTGTACCTGTATATACTCAGCTGATTATGTCTTCTCCTGGCCCTGATAAGGAGTAATAACGAGAACACCCCACTCGGATTTGATTATATTACAAAATAAAACTGTTCGAAAACTGTGCAGCTAAACAGTTTGGAAATCAAAATGTGCAGATATTTCCCCTTCTGACCCGAGAAACCCCGAGGGCAGCTAAAATCAGACTTACATTCTCCGGCGAGTTTAATCTTCACATGATGCTTCAGAGCGTGTGACCCGTTGTGTATTTCACACTTGAAATCCAGATGGCTTGTCGTAGCGTTCCGTGTTGTGCGTTTTATGGTGAGAGTGCCTTTAGTAATTCCAAGCACTTTGATACCATCAGTTACTTCTGACTCGTTTAGCATACAAACAAGGGATCTGTTGCAGACAGCGACACTGGTCCACCCCCGATAACTCTTCCGCACCTTCCATACAACGTCTTCGATTTTATCGCCGTTTCTCAGTGCTTCATGGTCACATTTCAACGTTGTATTCTCTCCAGGGCACAAATATCGTGCTGATACTGTTCCTAGATAAACAGGTGAGTCCACGTTTTAGCCCGTTACATCTGCGTTTGTTATTTGTGGAAAGTCACACCCCGTGAGTCTTTGCGTAAGTAGATTGCGTGACGAGCAAATCGCGTGATGTTTGCTTCGTGTCACGCCAATTAACTTATCATACAAGAATATAATTTTGTGTGTTGAAACAATTCAGTCATGTTTTTAACAAAACCGTAAAAATTCTTCCTTTCTCTAAAAGGCTAAACTAGCCAAAAAGTAACAAACACAACACTAGCCGTATGCTAATATTTTTGCAAAAGATGAGGCTTTGATGCCTGCAAGCAGGCTCCAAAATTACTTTAACACAATCCAGAAATCAAGTACATTCGAAAACAGAAATGTCATACTCTACAATCTAAGAATACTCACAAGAATATGTTCAGTTTAAAATCAGCAGAAAAAGAAGAATGTTATATTAATCCTCGGCCGAAAAAAAAAAGAACATTCTTATTTATATAAAAGAGTTTCGGTTCAGTCAATTCATATAAGTTCGTCATTTCCGGTTTGTCCCACCCAGGAATTGTTTTTTTTTTTTTTGCTTTTTTTTTTTTGTTGAGTTTTATTGAATTTTAATGTTTTAATGTTTTATTGTTCCGTTAATATATGAAACGGAACAGGTATTCAAGTACCTCAGAACGGGAACCGGAACAGACCCAAGCTAATCTGGGAATTTCCCTCGGAATTTAATAACTTCCTGTTTGTTCAATTCAGTTCACTTAGTTTCCCAGCGGAAGAAAACCGCATATAATAATCGCAAATAGCCATACATATGCTGGATAACAAGTTCAGCCATTACAAAATGACCAATTGCAGAAACTTTGTTATGTTTTAACTGAACAGTCTCACATAAAGGGATATTGCTGAACATTTCGAAACCGAAAATGCAGCAATATTTAGACTGCCTTAAAAGTTATCTCAACACTTAACACCGTTGACGACAAAGGAACTTTTGAAAGTGAAAGCCGTACACTTGTGAAAAGTGAGAACAGTTCCTGTTCAATCGACACTTATGAAATTTGACGAAATCTAAGCTCGTCCTAGCAGTAGAGAAATTCACTAGCCATAGCACAACGTCCAAAGGATCTTTTTCTTCCACTGACTTGTAGTTTAAATTTCGTTTGAGGCAAAAAAAGTATCCTGGCTAAATAAAAGAGAAAGCCTCTGGTGACTTCGTAGTCTATGAATCTCAACAACACATTTTTAAACTCCTGAACGATATAGTATTTTAGAGAGCAGTGAAGTTTGCTATGGGAAATATTTTCCCATTATTATTGGTCACTAAAACGTACAGCATAATTTTATTCGTCAACGTTGTCACGAAACTTGGGAAGACCTTATTTTCCGGCGTTAATTTGATAACGGGAATATCCGAACGCATATCCCGGGAATATCCGAAAGCATCAGTGACAGATACAAAAGGGGCTTTCCCGAGGAATTGGTACAGGAAAGGAAATTAAGCGTGTCTGAATTTTAGGGCCACATTATTTAAGACAATTCTAACTGCTAGCTGAGTCAATAGTAAACCTTTGGTATATTTGATTTTCATCATCAAAATTTTGAGAGAAAACAAGCGACTATAAAATAATGAACTATAGTCTAATCAATTTTAGTTATACAGTTTGTCTCAGCTTTTATTTTGTGAGAATTATAGACTATTCCGGCGTCTGTGAGCTTCTACTCGTTGAGCTATTCAAAGAGTCTTTTTTCTTGAGTTAAATTTAACAATATATAATTATAAAAGGTTAGTGAAACATCTTTTAAAATAGCAATCATCTTTTACACAACATAGTAACATGTTGAGTTTTGAGCACCTTATTGAAGGAACAAAGGATGAGAGCGAGGTTTGGGCTTTTCAAGACAAGTTTCCTTTGTTTTCATTGTACATTTCATATGATATTACTTCACTCGAGGAATACGGTAAGTCAGTTGTTACCTCAGAATAACATGCTTTCAACTTACCAAAGAGTAGTAACGTCCACAAAACACAGCGAAAAGCCATGATCATCATATGTCTGTTTTGGACTCCTTCCGATCAACAAGACAGGCTGCCGCGTTTTGGTCTGAGAACGATGCAGTCAGTTTTTCTGGAAGAAAAAAGGCGGATTAATTGATTTTAACCACTGATTCCTGTCGTTTCCGGTTTTGATCGTGTCGAACGCAGCGCTGATTTTCAGCTGCATCGTCTGTTTAATCGCAGCCACACAGCTGATCCGAGTCCATTCTATCATAACTTTTTCCTGTTCGTCTGCTTCCCAAGCTCAACTGGACTGGGCTAAGTTAATTACTAAAACTGTTAAGGATGCTGGCTTAGGTAATGCGTAAACAAACTAAAACTGATTAAGTAGACACGATAGTACAGCTAACAAGGATACAAATCTATAAATTTGCGACTGGCATGTAAAAAAAAGCAAATCAACATTCAATTTTCAGCTATTTCGAGCAGTAAGTGACTTCGCTGGGTAGATTGGTGCAACCCGGAGCTTTGAACCAACCTAGCAAACATAAGTAAAACTGACTTACCAGGGCCGTACATAGCGGGGGAACAGGGGGGGGGGGGGATAATAGCACATTATACTACCCAATAACAATATGCACTCAAAACAATCACTTACCTCTGTAATGAGAATGTTAATCGTAGCTGCTCTTCCTTCAGACTAGTTGTGTGGAATAGTCTAAGCGCTTTTAAAAGCTTGAACACCGAAACAGCAACTAATGCTGATTGGCTAGTCTTCAGTGCCGCGCCCAAAAAATATTAGGTTAGTGGCAAGCTGGATATAAATCAGTAATTTTGTTGTGCCTGACGGTGATTTTAAGAGCTTCAGCTTAAAGCTGTACGTAGGAAATTAAATTGCTCATTGTCAGCACTTTCGTATCCACAGCTCCGGATACCCTTGGTTTCCGGATAAAAACAGCTCATTAAACGTATTGTTTCTGATTGCTACACACGTATCGTGTAATTTAGGTTATTACACTTGAGCATAGTTGACTTGAGAAGCTCTTGTTTGGTGAAACAATATTTCTTTAATAGTTTTCTTCAATCTACCTTAGATTGAAGAAAACTATGAAAGAAATATTGATATGGATAATGTGTCGAGGAGAGCCTAGTCTATGGTAAACAGCTATTTCCCGTATACTAAGTCAATAAGTTAATTATGTGTCAGCACAGAAGGATGTTTGTCTTGCAAGGCCATAAGTTATACATTACTAGAAACTTGATAGAAAGGAGTTAATTAATTAATTAATATTCTCTATTCGGAAACTCAAACTATGAGCTATTAGATCAAAACTATCTTGAGAATATGATGAAGACTAAGGTTATCTTACCGTCGATCCTCTCTCGATCATGAGCAGTGTAAAAAGTAAAACTGCCAATACATAATTGCAGTCAAGCTAAAAATACCTCCTAGATAAAATTAAGCATGAAAGTGATAATCGCATAGCGGTAATGGACTAATTTGAAAAAGAGTTTTGCGTCGTTACTTTTCTCAGTGGACATAATGGGTCTACATGACGGGCGGCCATAGATTATACTGTTTGATTAGCTCATAACGAGATGGTGTTAGAATGAAGCCATTTGATGACCAATATATATGGAACTATTTCATATTCAAAATGTTCCACTGAAGAACATATGGACTCTACGATTCATCTTTCGATATCTTTCCCTTGGTCTTTTCTGTGTCTTTTTCTTCCTCTTGAATTAATCAGTTGCACGAGTAACTAAAGTTCTTCCAAAAGCTTAAATTGCACGAGCCGTTTCGGCGAAAAAAACTAAGAAGTGCAAATTAATTTCAAATTGTACGAGAAAAACCGTATGATTGCTTATCAATAATACAAACATTAAAAAAATTCGCGGGGAGGAAGTGCCAGAAGATCTTTCTTGAAGCCATTTTTTCCTCATTCGGAAAATCAGTTTCTGTACAAAAGTTTTGCCATCATTTTACGTAATATCATTGGCTTAGAAAATTTCCGATTGTATCTTAGCCAATCGTAATCCACAGGGAGCACACAATCTTGCTGAGTAGGGAGAAAGTAAATAAAGGAACGAAAAGAATGTATTTTTTTACCTTTGTTTCCTGTTGTTATCTATTAGCTTACGGGGGAAAAACCGCTAAACTCGTACCTAAGCCTTTACGTGCGCAGTTATTTATTTTTTTGGTTTGTATTTAACAAGTAAAGAAGCCTCGACTGTGCTCTGTTCTGTTGTAAAGCACACACTCGAGGAAGCGGTAGAGCACGAAAGAAGTGTAGGGGAAAACACGAGGCGTCAAGTGTTTTTTCCCTCCTCTTGAGTGCTCTACCGCTTCCTAAGTGCTTTCACTGCTTTGCATGGCAGAACAGAGCACAGTTGAGGCATCTTTATTTGTTTTATGATAAAGAATTCAATAATTTACTCACGTATTCGCTGAATTTTCAAACCAAATTTTATTTTCCAAAAGAGTAAAAGTGGCGTCAGCTGTGTACAAATCTCTGATAAAGCACACTAAAATAAGCCAATCACAATCCTTGTTAGAATTGTTCAAATAATTTCATTGGCTAACGATACGACAGCTGTCAATCGCAAACTGGACTTCGGCTAACCTTTGCCGCCCTTTCGCGTTGCCTTTAGAGAGAAGAACGATGCCTTCAAAGTTCGCTTTTCAGTTATGGTAATAGGGCTGAGTGGAGTACAATTCAGGGAGTAGTCGGGCGAGTAATTTCAAAATCGATCACGGAAATTAAGAGCACGATCATCCCTGAATTGTACGGCACGAAGTCCTATTGCCAATTAATCCTAACTATAACAAAATTCGAGAAGAACATAATAGTAGTATAAACTATTTGACAGGTTAATATATTCAACTTCTAGGCTGATAAAACATTTAAGTGCAACTAGCGCGCGCTTGATCACGTGTACTCTCCAATCACTCAGGCATTGGCCATGAAACTTCATTTCATTTATCATGATTGGATACACAGAGGATGACATATGGGTGCGAGTAGATATGGAATTAACTTGAGGTATCAAGTTCAACACGCACCACTGGATTATCCTCTATTCGTCCAACTGTAGCGAATACCGTCCAAAGAACAATGTAAATACTTAAGCAATAGAGCACTTTTTCCTCATCTAAACACCAGGAGGGTTGGGAGAATTCAAGACAGTTATGCAAACCCGAGTAGTGTTTCGATGAGGCGGCTATGTAAACACTGAAGAAGTGCTCTGTTACTTTTATAAATAATTCTCAAAAATACGCGAGAGGCCAAAATGTCACAACCGTGTTTACATACTCTCATCTAAACAAATTACACACATATGACAATAACTTGGATAAATGCTTATTTATTTTACAGACGTGATCGTAGCGAGTCATCCTTGCACTTCCTAATGTAGGAAAAGGCCCCTTCGTCTATTAAAAATCGTTAAGAGTCCCATTCTTTAAAGCAATATTTCTTTCTGTCTCTTTTTGGCTTTAGTTTTGTACAAAAACAAATTATGTCATTTCTCTCTGGAAAACCTAAGAAAGCATCTTGAGCGTCAACGCTAATTTTTCATCAGCGACATCTGTCTACTAATCATTTCCAAAAACCTCGTACGTGAGAGTATTCAAAGAAAAGATGATACAGTCTGTCCCTTGAGAAGCCATTCATGCGCGCATTACATCTGTGGATAACTTTGTTGTCCGCTTTCACTTATAGAACTCCTTTTTTACTGTTGATGTAACTCGTATTTGTCTGTCAGTGCTCCAAATATCAGTTCTCATTTTTCACTTGTTCTGTGTTGAAACCAATAGGACTTGAAAAATATTGGTACGTGACACTTTGCCCTCTTCGCCTGCCAGATATATCTGAATTTCGAGTTGCCAAGAGTCAGAAAAAAAATAACATAAAGATGAGGGGACCGTTTTCTAAGCAGAAATATGGCGATTTATAGCATGCCATAGAAAATACTGCTAATCAAAACACATGCAGGAAAGGCGTTGAATATTCGACCGTATTGCACTCAACTTTCCTATCATGCGAGACGCATATGTCGCATTGATTGTGTTGGCAACTGTACTTTTATGGCATGATATAAAATAGTTATGTCAAACTTTCTCGTGCAACACTTTCTCTTTATATTCAATCTTTTTACTACGTAAATATGATGTAATTCACTCTTTGGTTACAAAGTTCTATATAACAAGCTATCTATCTACTAAGGAATATCCAATGAGTCGCCTGTATTTTCTCGAAATACACAAATGACTCGTGGGATATTCCATATTATGTAATAACCGAATAAGTGCGCACGCTCTGATTGGTCAATCAGCTCCAGCTATGGTTTATTGTGCCAGTAAGCTCATGGAAAAATCGTGCGTCTTCTGAATTATTTTATAAAAGCAATAGACCACAAGTTTCCCCGGTTTATTGGCTGGTAAATCACTTGGGATTTTGGTAGAACACGAGAAGAATTCGTGAATTACGAGACGCAGGCGAGTGATTTACGACTTGTTCGAATGTTCTTCCAACATCCCAAGTGGTTTATCAGCCTATAAACCATAGACATGTGGTTTATTGCTTAAGGATACCACTCGAAAGCGTTGCATAACTATGATACATTCTGAATCGTATAATTATTTGCTTTGATGAGATGTAATTCTTTGATTTTTGCTTTCTTGCAGCGAACTCATCCTCGGCAAGAAAGGATATCAAAGTGTGGAATCACGTACTTCTGTACTTGTTCTGCCTGTTTTAGGTCTTTGCTAAACCTAATCAAAATATTGCTGCAGCTATGTTCCTTTTTTTCGGTTTCTCACTTTGTATCCGTACTTTCCTAAAGTGAACTAATTCCTTGTCTAGACTGTCTCTATAACCCCTGATTAACTGACGAGTTTTTTGGCAGAATCCATGCAAAAGATCTCAAAGGTTGAATAAAATAAATTCAATCTAACTAATCCATTTTTACTTCTTCTCTCCACAATTACAGTAAATAAAGTTTACTTTTACTTTCATTTGAGTAGACTGAAGTAATTTTGTTAAAGATCTGAAATGTTAGGAGTTGCTAGTGTTTTAAATGATAAATAGATGACTAATATTTAGAACTGAAAATTTCAGTTTTCGTTCTCAGAATTAAGTTTCTAGCGTCGTTTCATAGGTTCTTAACAAATTTCCATGTAAGTAGTCAAGCAATACCAATCAGTTGTTCAGCACCATCTTTCCAATTTCTTTTTCTGTTTGGTATCACAGTTACAGCAGTTGTTCTTTCTAAAGCGCTTTTCCTGACTTCCCCTTTCTTCCTTTGCTAATCTGAGGAATGAGTTTATTCCAAAATGCTACTTCTCTCGCTCTAAAGTGTTTCCCCAGCCTTGGTTTCACATCGAGGGCCAAGTAAAACTGGTTCTCTTCGGTGAAAGGGTGCCAGGTGATTGGCGAAGACCTGGAGCCAGAAGGAGTTGGAGAACTAGAAAAAAAAATTAAAAAGATGAGATGTTTCCTTTTGTATAGCTGGTGAGGCGTGGGGAGGAACCTGACGGCTCATGCATACGATCTTGACAACAACTCTAATCTCCTACTTCTTCTTTCGGACGGGAAGATTCTCGATCGCAGGCCTCTCCCGGCAAGTATTTTTGTTAGGGCACTCCGACAATTATCTGTTACCTTTCCATGATCACAAAATAAATAGCTTGACCTGGAATGAGTTCAGAGACATGAAAACTCCAGGGTTCCGCGCCTGAAACATTAAGTTCACCTACACACCGTAGATAAAGAACTGTTCTTTGACTACTCTAACATAGTCATACTGTTCACTCGGAGCAAAGTGCCCCAACCGTTGTGAACAAATGAACCTTGCCAATACAAATTTCTACCCTTGGGGTGCTGAAGTAAAACACAAGACAACGAATCCAGCAAGAGGCCACTTGATTCCGATCCCAAAACGGTAACTTTGAAATCAATGCGGACCATTATTTTCCGTTTTTCGGGAAAGAAACAACTTAAAAGAAGAAAAGCACGCACTTACCCGAATTTCGCAAAGTCTGTCCATAGTTTCATGACGTACAGGCTGAATCCCTTCTCGATTTCAGAAAATTTGGGAGTAAACAAATCAACCAGCGAACACATGCGCTTGAATGGTGCACCGAACACAAAACCAATGTCCACTCCATGGAACGCCCCAGTCCACCGCGGAAACGGAGAGAAATCAGGACGGTGCTCAAAGACGTACAAATAGAGATTGGTTCCCGCCTGGAGGAAAGAATGCAAAACAACTTGACACTCTAACATGGGGAAAGATTGCGATAAAGGAAATCTTAATTGCGTTGTTTCATGGAAAAGTATTCTATAATAGCTGTTTCGAGAAGGGTTGTCTAACGAACGTGGAAAAGCTTACGCAACAATGCCGAAAGTTATTATGGGCAGTGGTGGCTTTATGGTTGCTTGATTGAGCCTCAAGGTGTTTCAGCGTGGTGGAAGGAAACAACACAAACACGTGTATTTCTTCTTTCTCGTTCCTTGTTGCTGAATCACCTTAAAACTCAATCAAGCAAGGCCAAACTCTTACTACCCATAATGCCAATCGGCATTGTCGCGTATGCTTTTACACTTTTGAGGGACAATCTTTGTCGAAACATTTGTATGTATAGATATAACTTTAGGGTCAGACTACACTTTTATATTACAAGAATTTTCAGGATAATTAAAAACTGGGACTTTTCTATTCGCTGTTCTATCGCTGTATGACATTTCCAAGTTTAATTAAAAGCTTGGTCACGACTGGTTTTAGATCCCCGACGAATCATGGACTTCGTTGTCTTTGTTTCAAATTTAGGCTAAAGGATGTTAAAGGTACGTAACATTAAATAATTGTAATTGTATATGATACAGGGGCCAACCTCGATTTCCGGCCATTGATTGTCGCTTACCAGTCTCACTGGAAAATGATGCAAACCTCGATAAGCGGCTAGCGATAGAATCACGGTGGTGCTCGCGATCCATAATGGTAATTTTCACGTTCAAGCATTTAGTATTATTCTTAAAGGGGCATTGGCACGCTACTTGGCAGTTTATAAAAAGCCAGAAGGTGTCTTCGGATCAATTGAATTTCAAAACTAATGATCTAGTGTTGTTATTAAAGACTATTTGAATGTCCTGAAACTGTTTCCTGTCGCCTGTCGCTACGGATGGCATGGATGGAAATGGATTGAAACTTGAAAAAATTTGCCAACTTTTTCAAGTTTTGATACTACGTGTTCCAAAAACCGTCAAGAAATTTGTTATGGTGAGCCCTCTCTGATAAAATTCATTTGATATCTTCGCCGTAGCTTTACAGAAGCATTTTGTTTATGATTAAAGCCTCAAAGTAATGATTTTAGCACAGAATTGACCTTAAAAGCGAAAATCCTCATGACACTGCTCCTTTAAAGAATTTGGCTAATTGCTGCAGAGGTCTGTATATTTAATGTGCGGTATTTTATTGGGTAATTCTGGGGATATCGGTCTCTCGAAAACCACAACTCCTGGCCGGATCTGAGAACCGCACCAACCTATTCTTTCCCCTAGCTACCATCTAAGTTCTTGCACAGAATGTTCATGTTACCTTTGCTAAAGCGTCTGCTTGAAACATTGCCGGCGCGACTGTCATGAAATCGCTTTCAAAATCAATCATCATTTCTCTGATGGTTGTCTTGTTGTCCGGATCATCGTGATCTGTGTAATGAAATCTAACCAGCTCTTCGACCATCCTGGATCTGTCCTTTCTTAGTGGCCTTAGTCCTCTTTCAAGTATGAATTTGACGTCAGACTCAAACTCGTGTTTGTTAACTCCATCTTGGGTGAGATTTCCAGGCCTAAGGGCGACACTTAATGCTGTTTCGTGAGAGTTAAAACCAATCATAACATCAACCTGTGGGTTAGAAAACTGTCCCAGCTTGAAAAGCTTATCGGGAAGGTCAGGAAGAAACTCGCCATCAACTACAGGACTGGTGACTTGCAATAAAGCCATGGAAGAACTCGAAGACAGTTTTGTTTGCAATGACATAATTTCCTCGGTGCTTTTGCTTCGCAGACATTGAATAAGCTTGGTTTTCACTTTACAGTTGGCTATCTTTTCTAACTCTTGCCACGTCTTAGCCACCCTCCCTGTTGGCAAGGGCGAAGAGGCAGCACCGCTTTGTAAGATGGCTCTGCTGAACAAACCTTTGGACAATGGCGAAATTAAATGAAGTGAGATGCTAGACGCTCCAGCGCTCTCGCCAAACAATGTCACTCTCTTGGGATCGCCACCAAAACTTGCAATGTTGGCTTGAACCCACTTTAATGCTTGAATCTGCCATGCAATTAAATAAACTAAAATCAATGTTTTGTTGCTGGATCTAACATAACCACTCTAGGCGTTTGACAATACAATTCTGCAACTTTTAGGGGAATACCAGGGGCATTTGAAAAATATATACAAGCTATTCCAAGGCAGAAATTAAAACGCGAGAAATGAATGAAACGGTGTGATTCTTTCACTCAATTTTCATATCCTTTGTTATTGAGCTTCGAACTGGAGCACTACCGTGTATTGTAGAATACTATGATGCGATATATAAAATCTCTTATTTGGGTCTCTTCGTGACCTTATTTGGTCAGAAAAGTAATTCTGGAATAATAATCTTATGCGAGAATGATTTAAAGTGATATACAACGGCGACGAAACCAATATTTACCTGGTCATACATCCCATAATTTCCCTTTATGTCAGTGTCAGGCTCATTGAAGAATCCCAGAATTCCTAGCCTATAGTTTAACGTCACCACAATGACGTCATTGAACGAAGCTAAGACATGACCTGGATATTCAGTCGATGAGCCCAGTGTGAACGCGCGGCCACGCCCCTGTGGAACGACAGACGAGAATCCTTGAATCCACACCATCACCGCGCCCCTGTCGTGGGGTTTTGATCGCTTTGTAGTCGATGGAACAAACACATTGAGGAAAAGGCAGTCTTCGTTTTCTGTAAGAACAAACTCCTGAATTTATATCTGAACAATTTAGAAATGTGTCATCTTTTGATACTGCACAGAGCGCTGAAATCAGATCAGTGATTTTAGTACCAAAGTGGTCATCCTACACTGTAGATCGGTCATCAGTGAAGCAGTCAGGCGCATGATAATAACCCGGGGGGACTTCCATATCAGAAAGGCGGGGATGTACGTCAGAGATTTTGAAAAGAACTTCTTTTTTTACACCATTAAAGGCACGCCAATCACCTTGTCCTTTTTATATGGGAGTTTCCCCCTCGGGATAATAACTAGAAATCTTTCATGGAGAATTTGTTTTCAACAGAGTAGGGGATTCACAGAAAATGCCGCAAATTTCACTGACTTCACTTGCTCTTCCTTACTCTAAGCAATCAACAGTTTCCTCACTGCTTTGTACGTATCGTATATCTATCTTGCAGTAACAAACATGCTAAAAGTACCTTGTCCAGCAATCTTCACATGAGGTAGCGGATAATCTGGTTGAGGACAACTAGCTCCATATTCGGTCGCATTTCTGATTCCCGACCAACGTTTTGCAGGTTTTGGAGCAGCAAACCTTGATTCTCCAATCGGAGGCTCTGCATACGGGATACCAAGAAAGGCATGTACCAATTTACCAAAAGGAAGAGTTTCGATTTTCCCAGCAACTTGCCCGGCTTGTGTCCGCACGATCGGAGCACTATCATACCCATGGACCTGAAAGGGCTGCGTTTAATGCACAAAAGAAGATCGTTAGAGAAACCCAATTAAACTTATCTGCCATCAATAATCAGAGGGGGGGGGGGCACACTATGCTGACCAATGCGGTATAAAACCTTTATTCAATAATCACCATTTTGTCAAGAGGATATCATACAAATACAATCAACAGTAAAGCAATGTTTTCAAGTCGTTGAATATTGGTATAAACTCAATTGGTATGGTTTTTCAGAAACTCGTTTTTCTGCAATGACAATAGGTACTTCAGACAATGGCGCCATTCCGTAGCCTTAGTGACAAGCTGGATTCGCCCTTCTCTCGTTTTGCACTTGAACGCACGGCTGTCTGAGAGAAGTGCTGCTTACGCGCCCTTGGTTCTTGTTTTGAGTTGAGGAACAAAAGCTAAAGTACGTCTGTGAAGCTATTGAAAATATGTCTTCATTGTGGTTAATTCTGTACTTTTAAGACCTGCTGGTTATTCTATATCAATGGTGCGAATTCCTCAAAAATTAATGCAAGAAGTCGAACCTTTGCTTGACGAAAAACTCACCAGCTCAATTTGTGAAGATTTATTCATGGTTGACAACGAGACGTCTGGGCCTGAAATTATAACAAAAGTGAGTCATGGCAGTAATAGGGGAGATAACAAAGAAATGTTCAGCGAGTGTGCAATTTCTAAGGGGCACTGTTGAAAATAGGCAGGGCAATAATGGAATAAACTTTTTTTTCAATTTCAACCAATTGATCTAGCTCATATGGAAGAGGGCTGATATTGGATGTAAAAAAACAGGTTCATATTAAACTTCCAGCAGAACCTTACCCTGGGGGCTACCCTGAGATGTATTAAGACGAATCCTGAGTGTAAATGTCCAATGTGCTGAACTTGTTAAATGAATTTTTACTCTCATCCCAAGGCCTTCATCATCCTCTTGTATTCCGGTCAGCAGTATGGAATCATATATTCGTTCTAATCGACTCCAAAAACTTGGAGGTGAACCAACAGGTTTTTCCAGTCTACACTGACGTGTAGCGCCGTTACAGTTGGCAAACTTTTGTTTTTCACCCATGGTGTCGTACAGTTCTATGTCTTCTACATTTTTCCAAGTCACTATTCTATTTAAGTGTCCCGTCAAATTAACATCAGCTCCCATACGAGTCCAAATACCTGCAGTTACACTGTAAAAACTGACTAGTTGAAATAACTATTTGAAATAGTCGTAACTAATGTTAATAGTCGTATTAGCCATTCTAAAAAGGCGAACATTTCAACTAAATGAAACAGTTGAAGTTACCTTAACTGAGAGGTCATTTTAACCATCTTTTAGTTAGAAGAATTCCAACTTTTAAGATTAGTTTGAGTGACCGACGACATAAGTTGCGGAATGAGTGTAACTATAAGGAGCAAAAAGACGTAAGTAAATAAATTGACCCTCCAAGCTCCTCTCAGTGACTCCTTGCAGCAAGTTGAAAAACCACAGACGCTCATCTACAAAAATGTTCAGCCAAATACGTATATGGATTTGACCAAAGTCTTTAGGAGGCGCTAAAAAGTTTCTTTACCCATCCTTTTACTTATGATATAGCTGTTATTATAATTCGATGCATTATTTCTCTTCATTGGCCGAGAGCCTTTCATGTGACCTGGATGTAACTGCCTACAAATAGTGATCCTGAGTAATTGTAACCGCGCTCTTGTGTAGCTTGCGAACAAACTCGTCCGAATTCTTCAGTTTCGCGCTCCTCTGCCCGCTTTGCTTGCGAAATTTCTTTCCGTCCTTGCCGGGAGCCTGGCACCAGGCTAGCTCTTGCGTGGAAATTGTTAGCACGACTAGTCGGATGACCGGGCGGCTAAAAGCAAGTTATTACAATTTATCCAACAATCAAATCGAACGTTCGATTAATCGAACTCGATCGGTTCGGTAATTTCAGCGTCAAAGATATGGCATCTGGCATATTGCGTGACAAAGCCACCAAAGTAGTTTACTTTATAGTTGTAAGCAAAACCTCTTTGCACCTTAAACCTTCTCCGCCTGCTGTGACTGTTATCGTAACAGGAAGTCTAGTTTGTGTTGAGCTGTTACTCTTCTCCAGCAAGAAGAGCATCAGCCAAGCAAGGGTTTCAGTTTTCAACTGAATGTGCACGCGAACACTAACATAAACAATCATCATCTTTTGGTTCTTCAGGAAAGTTTAGAGGTGTTCTTTGCTATCTAAAAGTCGGTCGCAAGTCACTAGGCTTCGCTACAACAAACGGATCAGAGTAGAACTGTGAAACTTTTCATAGCATATGGACGTGAGATCCAGTAAAAACTACAAGATTTTCGCACTATCTCTGGAATTTCCTGCTTGGTTTGGCCGTTGTCAATTTGATAACGCACGTGACCACTTCATGCATTCAAACTAAATGATTCACTCTCCAGTCAGTAAACGATCGTTGTTCGGTTAACTGACTCGGAGATTCAACTCATTCGATTAAGTTTTCAGAAAAGTTATAAGCATAAATATTATCGGGAGAGACGAGATTGCAGCTGAAGAAAACAGTCAACCTAGAAACGCGTTCGTTTTCTGCGTGAAAATGCGTTTTAGAAGCCGAAGACTTGATTGAGTTTTCAAAGGTAAGCCAAACATCACGTGCAACTTCTTTGACCATCCACTCGTTTAGATCATTGTCTCATATGCCTTTCTTTCTCCCAAAAGCTACCCCTCTTCATGGAGAAAACTTTTTCGACCTCGATTTCTGCACCATAAACTCATTCGTACCCAAACTGAAAGCACGCAAGACCGCAAGAGGTCGGTCATCACGGCATCAGTGGACAAAGCAAGCACACACGGTAAGATTTTGATGCTAAAGTAACTATGTATAAGGCGTATTACTGCTTGGTTTGACCAGGTTTCTGTGTTTCTCTTTCTAGTAATATTCATGCTTAAAACTAAGGTGTGCTAAGCACTTCAACTCAACTCGCCGGAAGGCGCATAAATTTTGCATGATTCTCGCTTACATGTGATATCAACGTAGCTGTTGACGTGTCACTGTGGTCTAACTCAGTTTATATATTGAATGTAGTGAATGATGCTAGAATTCATTCAAGTTTGAAAAGGAAAGATTTTGTTCAGTGGCCGACGTGTATATATGTTTTTCTTTGTAAGGTTCTTTGGAGTTTCGTAGATGCCTATTGTTTTATCTGCTTTCCCGCCTAAAAAACGGTAGATGACTATGTATCACGCCAAAACGTCACGGAGTCCAGCCTAAATTTTTTCTATTCTAAATTTTATATCGCTAATCTTTCTTTTAATACACAATTTGTTTATTGCTGACCCCATTTACACAGATAAGCGACACATTTTACACACAGTATAATTTTATGACTTCAGAAAATGCAGGATAATGTTGTGCTATAAATAAATTATGTACATGTGTTGACTTAAAATCAAATATCGTTTGTATTTGACAGTATTGATGATCAACAGCTACTGGTAGTAATAAAACTACTACTTGCATGCCATTTCTTGTCAAGCTGCTTCATTGTCAAATGTTAAGCCTCCATGAACATCTGTGCCTACATATATATAGAAGCTACGATAATTTATTGTTTCATTCAAAGACAGAAAAATACTGCTAAGTATGCTTGGAGTACTGAATTTTGACTGTTCTGCAAAGTAGGAAATCCACCAATTTTTGCCCCTATCCCTAGAAAATTCCACTGTTCCTCAACATGGGTGGTGGTGGGGAGGGAGGCGGGGGGGGGGAGTGTGAGAGTGCACATTTTAATGCGATAGCTCATTCCAACAACTTATCAGTTGTATGTTGTTAGTTTAATTTTCATACAGCCAGTACCACTTTATCACGATTGACAATTATGTTAAGAGTCTTTAATGACCAGGAAAAAAAATAATTTATTTGGTTTACAATGACAGGTTTTGGATGATGTCCAACAGTTGAGCCCTAGAAAGAGGCCTAGAAGGTTCAGTGACACTATGGTCATGTACTCCACCCACCAAGTAACCCAGACGAAGCCCTCGCAAGAGTGTGCAGAGGTCCACCCCTACACAGGAGAGGTCCTCTAAACCAACTTCCCAACTTGGAAGCAAGAAGAGCCATGTTGGTAACAAGGTAATTGTTTAAGTTACGAATACTTTTCTTGTATGTTCGTAATAAACTATCTCAAAGCTCAAATACATGTACCTTTTGAGAGTGGACTTTAATAAGCCAATAGGGTGTCATTCACCACATAACACACCGCCAAATACTCCAAGATCAAAGTCAGTTTCAGGAGTGAAGAAAAGCCCTCTTGAAAAAGGGCTAACTGTTAATAGGTTTTTGCTGTTTTGGCAGTCGTTGTCTAAAAAGCAAGTGTATCTGACCTAAAGTGTAAAAAAATAATCAGAGCCCTTATGCTTCATTCCTCGGAGCAAAAAAGTCAGTTTTTGTTGTATCATTTTTAATTCTCAACTTGCTACTTTGGGACTGATACTGACTACATGTAGCAATGCTATAGTCTTAAACATTATCATAAATTAACTTAATCTGTTCGTACTTAGTTGTGATAGAATGTCCTAATGGCCAGGTCATGCAGTGCCAAAGACACCTTTTGGTTGTTATGATGTGGAGTAGCACATCAGATACTGACGTAGAATTTCACATACGGAAAATAAAACAAAAAGTTTTTTTTTTTCTTGCTGGTTTTCCAGGACTCTGTGCCATCAGCTAGAAGATCCCCAAAGGAGCATAAAACATGGCTTGGTAATTTTACTATACCAAACCAGGTAAGGTGGTCAAACTCAGAAAATAGTGAACGCCTGAAATTTTTCTGGAATGTTGATTGTGTATTGTACCAAATACTCTCAATTTTATTTTTATTGTTACACATGTAACTAACTCATACGTAGTGATACATACAGCTGAACAAACTCTATTTTTTAAGCTCTGTGTCATGTCACATGCATATAAGACTGTTTTAAGAGATAAATCTGTTGGAATAAACTTGAGCATATACAACCTGTTTTTGAACTGCTTGGATGACTGGACGAGTTGAAATCAATGTTAACCTTTGACAATTTGACTGTAAAGCTGTTAAAATGTTTCAATTCTCTTTTTATAGCAAAGTTTGGATGGTTTTATTCTAAAAACAGGTTAAGAGGAATTGAACTCCAGTCAGTGGCCATTGTTTTGTCAAGGCAAGATATACATACTTGCCTACTGACAATTTCCTGGCTGAGGTTGTCACTTGTGGCAGCCTTGCTTGGGCTGTAATCTGCCGTGGGTTCTTTTCTGCCATTTTTTCTGCCAGACTTGTTTGACCCAACTTGTTTTATAAATTTTAAAAATCATAGTCATTGATTCCAGAAAACTGAGCAAAAAAGCTGTCACATGGAATCAAGTTGCTCTCAACCAGTTCAGTCATCCAAAAGTGGAAAGAGCACAAGAAAAATGTATTAACTTTTATGATGTATTACCTTTTATGCAAGATATTTTATGTTAATTGTTTGCAGAATGAGAAATGAATCTCCAAAGTTCCACTGTCAACTGCATTTTTACTAAAAAATAATACTAAAAGAACTTCCATCAGAGAAGGTCAAAGTGCACAACAACAAAGACGAGTGAAGAATATCGAGGTTTCGTTTTCAATTTTCACAAACCATGACATGTAGTTTCTGTTGGTCTCTCATATCATATAAATAGGACTGAAATGTATTGCAAAAGTTAATAAAGTCTCAAATAAAATTGTATGTCATAACAATGTGTTGTAACTGATTTTTTTCTGTCGTTTTCATTTTAAACAGTTATGTTGATGATTATTGAGAGGTTACAAACACTGTACAGAGCTAAAAAAATGTCAACAAAAGCTGAAAACTATTATCTTGTATTAATTCTGGGTACAATTCAGATAGGTTAGATTAATTAATTATTGGTGCGATTTTTGCCATTTTAATTGGTTAAAGCTACTGATTTTCTGGGGGTTACAACAACCTCTTTTGAATAACCCATTTTTTTTAGTCGAAATAACGGAAAGTAACTAAAAAAAATGGGTTGTCTCAGATGCATCCTTGGTACTTTTTACATGGGTTAAATGGACTGATTTGCAAAGTTAAAACAATGAAATGTAGGGTTATTTCAACTCTGTAAAAATAGTGGTTTTGACTAATTATGAATCGGTTAATTCGACTGTTGATAAATGTCAAAACAACTTCTACACAGGAGAAGATTCAACTAAACGTAAAAGTTAATTTAACCACCCCATAGTTAATACAACTGACAAGAATCGGTTATTTTGAACCAGGAAAATATGGTTCTTTTACCAATTTAAATTGGTCTTATTAACCAGTTAAATATGGGTTGCCTCAGATGCATTTTGCAACATTTTTAATTGGTTGGTTTAACTAGTCAGTTTTTACAGTGTAGAAGAATATATAGAAATTGGAATTCAGTAACGCAAGACCATTTAAAATCGCTCGACGAACCGAGCTGTAAATAGGTAAATCTTTTGCCGTTTTATGCAACCCCGCGTAGCTTATCTCAGCCTGACCTTTTGTCAGTCAAGACTTCTCTTTGGTTCCCTTCGAGTTAGAGTACTTCTCAACCTCGTTTCCAGGACTTTTCCTGCGGAACGAGTATGAGCTTCACCAGGAGCCCTAACCGGAGCGCCTTTCCCACTAAAATTAATGTCTCCTTTTCGTAGACTTCTGTTTCGCACACCGTTTCGAAGATAAATTCGCTTTCTCCCTGCATGATTTTTTCTTTTCCACGGATGAGGAAGAAGTACGGAGGGGGGGTTCTTCGTATTGCAGATTTTCTTTTGAACTTCTACTTTCCGCATAAAAACTGTAATTAATTATCGCCTGAAATACTGTCATAGCAATCAGAAGAAGATTCCTCCCATGCATCCGCCATGTTTGCTTGTAACAGGTATGAGTTGTAGTAGTTAGGCATTGACAGTTACGCATTCGCTTCTGACTCGCTTTTGAAAAGTAATTCCCGGGAAGGGTTTGCAAATAAACCTCAGACGCTCAGTATGGAAGTTGCACGCGATCATTGGTATTACTGCGTTACTCTGCGGGACAAGGGGCAGCTCAAGACTGGTAGAACACGTTGCTTTTGGGTTAAGTATAATCATACACGTTCCAGGTAATAAGATATCTTTTCTTGGACGAAAACGTTAAGACTTTGTACATGTATATACTCAGCTGATTATACCCTCTCCAAACCCTGATTAGGAGTAATAACGAGAACACCCCACCCGGATTTGATTATATTACAAAATAAAACTGTTCGAAAACTGTGCAGCTAAACAGTTTGGAAATCAGAATGTGCAGATATTGCCCCTTCTGACCCGAGAAACCCCGAGGGCAGCTAAAATCAGACTTACATTCTCCGGCGAGTTTAATCTTCACATAATGCTTCAGAGCGTGTGACCCGTTGTGTATTTCACACTTGAAATCCAGATGGCTTGTCGTAGCGTTCCGTGTTGTGCGTTTTATGGTGAGAGTGCCTTTAGTAATTCCAAGCACTTTGATACCATCAGTTACTTCTGACTCGTTTAGCATACAAACAAGAGATCTGTTGCAGACAGCGACACTGGTCCACCCCCGATAACTCTTCCGCACCTTCCATACAACGTCTTCGATTTTATCGCCGTTTCTCAGTGCTTCATGGTCACATTTCAACGTTGTATTCTCTCCAGGGCACAAATATCGTGCTGATACTGTTCCTAGATAAACAGGTAAGTCCACGTTTTAGCCTGTTAAATCTGTGTTTTTGTGGAAAGTCCCACCTCGTGAGTCTTTGCGTGAGGAGATTGCGTGACGAGCAAATCGCGCGATGTTTGCCTCGTGTCACGCCAAGTAACTTATCATACAAGAATATAAATTTGTGTGTTGAAACAATTCAGCAATTTTTTTTACAAAACCGTAAAAATTATTCCTTTCTCTAAAAGGCTAAACTAGCCAAAAAGTAACAAACACAACACTAGCCGTATGCTAATATTTTTGCAAAAGATGAGACTTTGATGCCTGCAAGCAGGCTCCAAAATTACTTTAACACAATCCAGAAATCAAATCAGTACATTCGAAAACAGAAATGTCATACTCTACAATCTAAGAATACTCACAAGAATGTTTTCAGCTTAAAATCAGCAGATAAAGAAGAATGTTATATTCATCCTCGGCCGAAAGAAAAAAGAACATTCTTATTTATATAAAAGAGTTTCGGTTCAGTCAATTCATATCAGTTCGTCATTTCCGGTTTGTCCCACCCAGAATTGTTCCGTTAATATATGAAACGGAACAGGTATTCAAGTATTCAAGTATTCAAGTACCTAAGAACCGAAACCGGAACAGACCCAAGCTAATCTGGGAATTTCCCTCGGAATTTAATAACTTCCTGTTTGTTCAATTCAGTTTCCCCAGCGGAAGGAAACCGCATATAATAATCGCAAATAGCCGTACATATGCTGGACAATTCAGCCATTAAAAAAAACCAATTGCAGATACTTTGTTATGTTTTAACTGAACAGTCTCACATAAAGGGTTATTGCTGAGCATTTCGAAACCGAAAATGCAGCAATATTTAGACTGCCTTAAAAGTTATCTCAACACTTAACACCGTTGACGACAAAGGAACTTTTGAAAGTGAAAGCCGTACACTTGCGAAAGTGAGAACAGTTCCTTTTCAATCGACACTAATGAAATTTGACAAAATCCAAGCTCGTCCTAGCAGTAGAAAAATTCATTAGCCATAGCATGACGTTCAAACAATCTTTTTCTTTCACTGACTTGTAGTTTAAATTTCGTTCGAGGCAAAAAATACCCTGCGAGCAGAGGTCTCTTCGATCTTCCTAGATCAGAGACCTCTGCTCGCGGGGTAGGCAAAAAAAAGTATCCTGGCCAAATAAAAGAGAAAGCCTCTGGTGACTTCGTAGTCTATGAATCTCAACAACACATTTGCAAGACGACGTTTTAAACTCGTGAACGATCTAGTGTTCTAGAGAACTGTGAAGTTTGCTATGGGAAATATTTTCCCATTATTATTGGTCACTAGAATGTACAGCATGATTTTATTCGTCAACGTTGTCACGAAACGTGGGAAAAGACCTAATTTCCGGAGATAGTTGATAACGCCGGGGAATATCCGAACGCATATCCCGGGAATATCCGAAAACATCAGTGATACAAACGGGGGTTTCCCGAGGAACTGGTACAGGAAGGGAAATTAAGCGCATCCAATTTTCAGAGGCGACATTTAAGACAATTCTAACTGCTTGATGAGTCAATAGCAAACCTTTGGTATATTTTGATTTTCATCATCTAAATTATGAAAGAAAACTGGCGGCAATAAAATAATGAACTATAGTCTAATCAATTTTAGTAATACACTTATTTTATGAGAATTATAGGCTGTTCACTTCTGTGAGCTTCTACTCGTTGAGCTATTCAAAGTGTCTTTTCTCTTGAGTTAAGTTTAACAAAACATAATTATTAAAGGTTAGTGAAACATCTTGTAAAATAGCAATCACCTTTTTACACAACAAAATAACTGGATTGAGTTTTGAGCACCTCATTGAAGGAAAGGATGACAGAGAGGTTTGCGCTTTTCAAGACAAGTGTCCTTTGCTTTCCTTGTGCATTTCACATGATATTAGAATACTCGAGGAATATGGTAAGTCAGTTGTTACTTTTGAATAACATGCTTTTAACTTACCAAGGAGTAGTAACGTCCCCAAAACACAGCGAAAAGTCATGATCATCATATGTCTGTTTTGGACTACTTGCGATCAACAAGACAGGCTGCCGCGTTTTAGTCTGAGAACGGTGCAGTCAGTTTTTCTGGAAGAAAAAAGGCGGATTAATTGATTTTAACCACTGATTCCTGTCGTTTCCGGTTTTGATCGTGTCGAACGCAGCGCTGATTCTCAGCTGCATCGTCTGTTTAATCGCAGCCACACAGCTGATCCGAGTCCATTCTATCATAACTTTTTCCTGTTCGTATGCTTCCCAAGCTCAAGACTGGGCTAAGTTAATCACGAAAACTGTTAAGGACGCTGGCTTAGATAATGCGTAAACAAACAAAAACTAGTTAAGTAGACAAAATAGTACAGGTAACAAAGATACAAATCTATAAATTTGTGACTGGCGTATACAAATAACAAATAAACATTCCATTTTCAGCTATTTCAAACAGTAAGTGACTTCGCTGGGCAGATTGGTGCAGCCCGGAGCTTTGAACCAACTTAGCAAACATAGGTAAAACTATGACTTAAAACTACTCGATAATAGCACATTATACTAAGCAATAATAATGTGTATTCAAAACAATCACTTACCTCTGTAATGAGAATGTTAGTCGATTCGTAGCTGCTCTTCCTTCAGACTAGTTATGTGGAATAGTCTAAGTGCTTTTAAAGGCTTGAATACCGAAACAGCAACTAATGCTGATTGGCTAGTCTTCAATGCCGCGCCCAAAAAATATTAGGTTAGGGGCAAACTGGATATAAATAGTAATTTTGTTGTGCATGACGGTAATTTTAAGAGCTTCAGCTTAAAGCTGTACGCAGTAAATTGCTCATTGTCAGCGCTTTCGAATCTACAGCTCCGGATACCCTTATTAGTAGTTTCCAGGTAAAAACAGCTCATGAAACGTATTGTTTCTGATTGCTACACACGTATTTTAATTTAGGTTATTACACTAGAGAAGCTATTGTTTGGTGAAACAATATTTCCTTAACAGTTTTCTTCAATCTACGATTGATATGGATAATATGTCGAGGAGAGCCTGGTCTATGGTAAACAGCTATTTACCGCGGTATACTTAGTTCCTATTATGATTTAAAGACATGGAAGCCAATAAGTTAATTATGTGTCAGCACAGACGGATGCTTGTCTTTCAAGGCCATAAGTTACGCATCACTGGAAACTCCATAGAAAGGAGCTAATATTCTCAATTCGGCAACTCAACCGATAGGGATGAGCTATTAGATCAAAACTATCTTTAGAATCTGATGAAGACTAAGGTTATCTTACCATTTGTGATCCTCTCTCGATTATGAGCAGTGTAAAACGTAAAACTTCCAATACAGTCCATAATTACACTTGATCTAAAAATACCTCCTAGATAAAATTATTTATGAAAGTGGTAATCACATAGCGGTAATGAACTAATTTGAAAATAAGTCAGTCTGTGTCGTTACATTTCTCAGTGGACACAATGTTTCTACTTGACGGGCGGCCATAGATTGCACTGCTTGATTAGCTCACAACGAGATGGCGTTAGAATGAGGCGATTTGATGACCAACATATATGGAACTATTTCATATTCAAAATGTTGCACTGAAGAACATATGGACTCTACGATCATCTATCGATATCTTTTCCTTGGTCTTTTCTGTATCTTTTTCTCCCTCCTGATAAAATTTGCACGAGTAAGTTCTTAAAAAGGCTGAAATTGCACGAGCCGCCTCGGCGAGAAAAACTCACAAGTGCAAATTAAGTTCAAATTGCACGAGAAAAAACGTATGATTACTTATTAATAATACAAACATTAAAAAAATTCGTGGGGAGGAAGTGCCACAAGGTCTTTCTTGAAGCCATTTTTCCTCACTCGGGAAATCATTTTTCAAAGTTTCTGCACAAAAGTTTTGTCATCATTTTACGTAACATCATTGGATTTGTTTTCGAATACTTTTGCGACAGTCGGAGTTGCTGTTGAGACGTTGTATAGTTCATTAATTTTACTATGCTACCGCTTTCAAGTTACAGAGATAAAAATATAAATGACATGCTCAAGAAAGCAATTTAGTCAAAAGAAAATGGGCTCCAACAGTTAAAAGTTGAATAGGCCTCTTGCACTAAAAGGTCACGTGATCAATGCCTCCCTTTAACAGTGAGTTGTAATCTTGCCGATGCCAAAAATTGACAGAACACATTAAAATTATCTTACACCCGAAATTTGAGAGGAAACGCATTTAAGGACGGTGCCTACTTTTGTTAGTACGCACACGTTCTGCGCATCACGTAAGCCATGGTTTAAGCGCGCGCGCGCGCTGGGGTTGACATTGACGCAATCAACTACGCCACCAAGCACACGACTAAAATTAAAGCAATATTTTCCTACGGTGGCCAAATCAATTTTAATGAACCTGTACTTACACCAGGGAGACCAGAATAGCAGCTTATCGCTAGCCACTATCTGTCAACGTCTTCCAGCTTAAAATCTAGCTGTTATCTTTCGAAAATTACACTGAAATCCAACTGCAAACATGTACCTGCAGATGGCGTAGTGCGCGCGCTGACACGCAAATGTCCTACCCACTGGGGAGGTGACAGGAAAAAATGTAACGGGCATCGTAAAAGTTTTTAAAAAAGATCAATAACTTTAAAAAACGCGTGGTTACCCCTACATTTTTTGTTGCGAAATGGAAGCGGCAAGCCTATATATGTCAACATTTCTGGTCGTGAGCAAAAGGTATTTAGACTGTTTTTTAGCGGAACCAGAGGAAGGCTGTCAGAGACGTTAAAAGCGATTTTGCAACGATTTTGTTACTAAAAACGTGACAAAAATGATTTTAATGTTACCATTTGCCATGTAGTTTAAAGATCTTTTTAAATGTGTTTGCCTTTCTGTATGTAAAGGCAAATTCTAAGGAAATCTGTGAAGAAATATCGTTTCCGGCTTTTTTCAGAAAAATGCTGATGTCAGCATTTTTGTTGAGATTCAAGGCTAATTATCTCGAAAAAATGCGTGGCTACCCCTATTTTTCTTTGTGGATTCCAATAGCTCTTGCAAATATCAACTTTTTCCGCGTGGTCCTAACTTGGCGCAAAAACCTTTGTATTTAGTAGGCACCGTCCTTAAGGGAGATACTTTATGGTACTTTGATTTTTCAACAAATTAGTAAGACTCGTATTGGCCGCCATGTTGGAGGGCATACTCTCAGCCCTCCAACATGGCGGCCAAAACTACTTTTTGTTTATATCTTGTTAAATGTTTGATAGTTACGTTCAGATGTGCTATATAAATATAAACGTTACCACATCATCTTTTCAACATTTTCCTTGAAGTTTAAGTGCAAAAATTTGTGTCAGAAAACCGTAATTCATAATTTTAAAAAAAATTAAGTTTTGGTCACTTGACCACCTACGGACTTTCCCATTTTAAGCAAATGGTGCGGTTTTGAAAAACCTAATCACTATTATTTTTTTTAAGAGATGACCCACTAATAGTGTTTCGAAAGCAAAATCATGGAACTTTCATTTTCATAAAAACGATGTCACATGACCTCTTAGTGCAAGTGGCCTATTCCTTTCCTTTTATCGCGAACAACACAAATCCCTTGACATTACATTTTTCGCTGAAATTAAGGACGGTGCCTACTTTTGTTAGTGCGCACACGTTCTGCGCATCAGCAAGCCATAGTTAAAGCGCGCGCACGCAGGGGTTGACATTGATGCAATCAACTACGCCACCAAGCACACGACTAAAATTAAAGCAAAATTCTCCTACGGTGACCAAATCAATTTTCATGAACCTGTTCGTAAACCAAATTACACTGAAATCCAACTGCAAACATGTACCTAGTACCTGCAGATGGCGTAGTGGGCGCGCAGACAAGCAAATGTCTTACTTACTGGGGAGGTAAAAGGAAAAATGTAACGGGCACCGTAAAAGTTTTTAAAAAAGATCAATAACTTTAAAAAAACGCGTGGTTACCCCTACATTTTCTGTTGCGAAATGGAAGCGGCAAGCCTATTCAACATGTGATAAGTTTCTGGTCGTGAGCAAAAGGTATTTAGAAATCTGTGAAGAAATATCGGGTGCTTTCCATTATGCCAAAGATTCCGGAAATTTCGGTTGGAATTCAAATGGAAAGGTTCGTTTCGGTTTCTTCTGACCGGAATATTCGGGATCACCTCTGGAGGTGGTCCACATATTTCGGTCGGAATATTCCGACCGAAATTCGCCGTTCCATTTTTGACAAACCGGTTCTTTGCTCTAATAAGGGAATTCGTTAGAAGAATTTAAAATGACAACATCAATTTCTATTGGCTGGCCCAATTTAATCGGAAAATGTCGTTCCATTTTCCACAGGTATTCCCACTGATCTCTGACCGGTCAGTTTGGCATAATGGTAAGCACCCAGTGTTTCCGCTTTTTTCAGAAAAATGCTGATGTCAGCATTTTTGTTGAGATTCAAGGTTAATTATCTCGAAAAAAATGCGTGGCTACCCCTATTTTTCTTTGTTGATTACAATAACTCGTGCAAATATCTGCTTTTTCCGCGTGGTCCTAACTTGACGCAAAAACCTTTGTATTGAGTAGGCACCGTCCTTAAAACGAAACAAGAAAATATCAATAATAGAGATGAAAATCGATAGTCACAATTTTCTTGGTGACCGATTTTCATCGATTTCCGATATTAATCGATCAATTAATTACAGGTTAACGCACTCAGCGAGTGAATTATCGGGATTTACTGCACGAGTTCACTAACGAGAAATTTCAATACCGCACGCCGAGAGGCCGCCGAGTGCGGTATTGAAAATTTCGAAACCATTGCGAAAGAACGAGAGCAGGTAAATCCCAATAGTTCGCGAACAATGAGTGCGTTGACATTTTTATTACTCAAATTGAATACACTGCAATTAAACAAAAATCGTCAAACTTTGCGTCAGTCGAAGCCATTATGCCGACAAAAACCATTTTGTTTTTCTTCGGCTGCTCGGAGGTGAATAGCACTTGGCTAATCACCTCCGAGCTAGCCAACGGCGTGTTCACCATTAGTTGGTTTTGATACCATGATTGTAGCATCAAGTGATAAAGAGTGGCTATAACGACGAATCAAAATGCAAGTGCTTTAAATTGTTTTGAGCCACCTAAGCTCTTTTTTAAGATATAATAGAACCAGCATCATGGAGTCTTAATCCACACGAATCTTAATAGCTTTATTTCCACAATACATAAATCAAAATAAAAGGTAATCAAAATTCGAGTAAATTGAGCAACTTCATTCCAGGCTTTTTCTTTTCGCGCCCGAGTGCAAGGTACGGTATATAAACTAATTTACAACTGTGTATACACGATTGCTACAAGTGCTTCACAGAACTTCACTTTTACCATGTTACTCATTGAGCATGATTATGCATTGCACAAAGGTACCAGCTTTTCATGCCTTTCTCATGTTCAGTGATACAACGAATGTTACGTAGCAACCGCGCTGAACGTCTTTGCGCACAGCATAGAGACCTCATGTAGGCATAGATTATTCTTTAAGAATGTAACTGAATCCCGAGTAACAACTACAACTCTAACCTCTCGTTACCATGACCTCACGGTAAGCTTCACGCTGTTAAAACCTTATTCTCAATTAATACGCAGTCACTTAATATCGAAAAAATGCACGAAATAACACGGCATTTAAATTTCAAGATTCAGCTGAAGAATCGCGTTTACCGGAGGAACTCTATTTTGCGAAAATTTGCCCAAAATAGTTCCACATTAACACACAAGGCAACCTAGTGCTGTCGTCTCAGATTGTAATCGTATAAAGTAAATTTTGGGTCGTTACTCTTTGAGGTAACCTTGTTTCGCTGGTATATAATTTTTTTTCAAGCTAGCGCGAAAAATACAAAAATTGCAAAAGCAAAAATGTTTTGCGAAAATAAATGAGAATAAGGTGATTGTAACTCTACACACAATTAGAAATACTCTTTCTTGTCAATGCTACTGACTATTAGAGTCAGAAATATCGGGATTCATATGTGACATGTTTTAACTTAATGTTCTACTACAAAGGAAAACTACAATTATACCAAAACTAAGCATGTGGGATTAATCTCGACTTGAGATAAATACCAACAGAGCAATACAAAAAGCAGTCTCTTTAACGTGTACTATACAACGAGTTATGGATATAAAAAATATACAAGTATTCTGTTCCATGAAAGATACAGCCACTTAGAAACTGTGAAACCGTTGCCCTTTGGCAGGACCCATGAGTTTCATGCAATGTTTTCCCCACACTACGAGGCCTCACGAAATAACTCCATAGGTACGGTATGTACATGTATAAAGGGTTATTTCATACTTCCCGATATACCAAAAAAAATTGTCCCAGTCGTCTACTTCGTCTACTTCTGGAAGGCATTGGAAAGTAAAACTGTATCTAAAGCGTTCTCTATGCATGCATTGAAAATTTGAATAAGTACTTTAAGAATGTTACTATGGATATTAAAATAGCAAACATAGTTACATAAATCTTGTCAAAACCTTAGAAATCGTGTAAAATAACGTAAATTTTTTTAAAAAGTGCAATCAACTGATAAAAAAAAGTTCTCATTGATAAAAATTTCGATAATCAAGTAGATCCAGGTCGTTCACGTCCAGTCCGCAAAATGGATCACAACCTGGTACATGTATGTTTGCCAAACCACGTTATTGTAAATTACAAAAAAATAAGACGACTTCTAATGTGTCTACCAAGTGTTTCTGTAGCTGACACACATAAGTATCCAAGCTGTAGCAAACAGCTGTTTTGAAGATAAAATTTAAATGTTCATAAAGCAAAAGGCAACAGTCTAAAATATCTTGGGTATAATGCGGTAAGGTACCCGCCTGCAGTACTCGTCCCAGCTCGCTCCGTATTTGCGACGGTTGTTCGCTTCGTCTCGGAATTCACGGTGAACAAGCACAATTATCAGATGTAACGGGTAAAAGAATGGAACGGGGTTAGAGAAACCTGTGGAAACAAGAAAATGTTTAAACTACTACAAGAATCGTGAAAACAGTTTCATTATCATTGTGGCAATGGGATTAGGTTAGAGAAACCTGTGGGAGAAATAAGCATACAACTGTATCTTTGGAATTGCAGCGACAACCTTGAAAACAGCGACACTATGGTGTCCACTTTATTATGGAATGGCAGAAACACGATAAACCGTAGGTTCCGTCTCGTGCATCTTCGTTGTTATGGTTAGCAGGGGACATAAAAGAACTCACACGCTTATAGTAAAGAGCAGGGCATGAAGTTACCAGAGTTGTGGTCTGGCCTTTGTTGTTATACCGAGGGTTCGGGTGGGAAATGCTCGGAGATATTAGCTACGATAAAGCTACTCTAAAATCCGAGGGTAAATAAAGTATTCACTCACTATTCACTCATTCACTCACGACAACGCTAATAATAAGAGGCAGGCGAGAAGCATATAAATCTGGCATTCAGGGGTTAAGCTCTCCGTCTCCAGCTACACTGCGATGTGAGTTATGTTTAATACGCCTTTAAATGACGCACGAACTCTGAAGTACAAAACCAATCTAACGATGGCGTTTGTGGGTTTCTGCTACCGTGAAATGTTACTGTTACTTTCGAAAGGTGCTAACTAACGTGAAATGTAATCGTTACTGAGACTTACCACATGGAAAGGTCCAGGCAAATGCCATGATGATGTCACCGAGATAGTTAGGGTGTCGTACCAGGCCCCACCATCCAGAGGCCAGGAGTCGCTTACCAGTTGGGGTAAGAATAGTTTCTTGATCTGCAGCAAAAAATAGCTCAATCAATAACTTGACATTCAGTCAATTCCTCCTCCCATCAGAGACTCCACCCGAAAGATTTCCCCTTGCTGACGTACGAGGCAAGCAATCTGGATAGTGTTAGTAAGTGTTCGCAACATTTACTTGCACGACCAGTTCGCCAACGCGGCTAACTAAACTACAGAATACAGGGCCACTCTTTGCCTTTACACGCATATCAATTATTCCTCGTTCTTTCATCCACTGCCGAGCCAAAGGAGAAAGTATTTTGGACGTTGGCTCCCGAATAAGTAACTGGCATACAAGCGTTGGCGAACTGACATTCGACGTTGGCGAATCGACTTCATACGTTGGCGAAACGACCAGTATTCCGACAGATCAATCAAAACAGGTTTACAGAATTTAGATCTCTTACGAGTACATGTAGACCTTTACACTGGTAACCTGGGTACCAGCGGTATTTTTCTAGCTCGGGCAGCAGGATGCTATGGGTTGACCGCTGGCTGAACCACAAGAAACTCCATCAAGTATTGAGCTTTCTAGCAGTCGCGTTATGTCGTGTTAGTCATGTGCTATCATGTATACGGTTTCTCTCACTTATATTCTTCAATGATTACTTTAATTATTTTATAGATTTATTTTCTTCGGAGATATTAGCAATTTGCTATCAACTAATTCGAAGTAAAATAAAGTCTTTGATTGATTGATTGATTGATTGATTGAATGCCGTTACCTTGAAATTCTTCAGAGTTAGGATCGGTTCTGAATCTGTCCTTCTGAGAGTTTGCTCCACGGAATATGGCATAACCAATGACTACAAACAAACACAGAGGAATCAATCAGATGAAACAGACCATGATACATAAGGAAAGAATAACTGTTGAAGCAACATGAAGTTATCACAATGTCAATCGAGAGACCTGGGACAACTTTTGGAAACTCAACCAGAATGAAAGTTGAGTAAAGTAAAATTGCTTGCACATAACTAAAATACTATATCAAGTAACTGGACGGAGCAGTCAATCAGTCCAGAACAAGATGTCTTCAAGGGCACTGGAGAATTGTCAACATGTACAGCAATATCACTGATGTATCATCAAATTAAAAACAACAAACGCTAAATATGCACACTCCATTCTGTAAAAGAATATAATGCTAAATTATGCATGTAAGTTACACATATTTGTTATTATACTAAATTTACTACAAAGAAGCTCTGTAAACATGGGTAAGCAGCTCTCAATTTTACTTTTAACACTAGGTTAAAGATGATTTCCAGTCTGTACTGTGCACTCTTAAGAGTTAGTGTGCATCTTTTGTTTTGTTCCATGTAAGACATCACAAAATGCAAAGTAACATTTTGTGACTGCTTACATGAAGTAAAATCAAAGTTTCAAAACAACCGCTACTACAAGGAAGCAAAGCAGTAAAGCTTTATGCTTCATTCTTTCTCCTATCACTTGATGAAACAGCTTTGCAGCTGTAAAAATCAGTGATTGAAGCTGCTCGAAAAAGAATTTCATTGGCCTTAAAGATAAGGTGTGTGATTCCTAACAAATAACATTGATTATTACTCATTAAAAATATTTCCCTGTTTCTGATTGGTTAACACCACATGCATAATTCATCATAACCAGCTGCTGTTGACCAAATTTGAAAAGAATCTGTCATGTTGAACTAATGACGTCAAAAGTGCAGCCCACTGCAGATTATTGAACCGATGACGTCAAAATGGCGTCAAAAGTGCAGCCCACTGCAGATTATTGAAACAATGACAGAGAAAACCTGGGACCGGGATGAGATTGTGCTATTTTTGGCAAGCAGAAAAACAAAGAGTGAAATAGCAAAACTCCTTTATGAACTGGGAAATATTTTGAATGAATAATAAAGCAATTATTGAATTTGGCTTTGGTGGGATATGAAGAATTCTGCAGAGCTTGGAGGGTGTTATCCACCTCGGCCTTCAGCCTCTGTGGATATTACGCCCTCCTCGATCTGCAGAATTCTTCATATCCTACTCAGCCTCATCCAATAATAATATTGCTAATCCACATAAATTAAGTGAGATTTATAATTTGTTTATAAACACTAGGATCCTGAGCCTGCTCAGCATGGACTGGAAATCATGTTTAATTACTGCATAATTCACATTGTACTTTTTACTACCGAAACAGGTAGACCGCGAATTCAAAGACAAGCGTGGCGGTTGACTTCGGCGGCAAACGTCTACGATTTTGGTCACGTGGCTTTGTTTCTCACGAGAAAAAGGTGAACGCATGTGGTCACATTCCAGTGCGTGATTTAACAATGGCGTATTCTGTAAACTGCAAAAGGCGAACTCTGACGCGGGAAATCCATACATGAAAGCTTAAGAGGAAGCATTTTAGACTCCATCATTGCAGAATGCAAAAGAAAACTTTCAGTTGAAGTATTTGGGGCTTCCACGAAAATGGTTGACTCCGAAACTCCGAATTGCGAACAACAAGCTGTACCAGCGAAGTCAGCAAGGAGAAAGGAATGTGACCACGTGCGTTCAGCTTTTCGACTTGACAAGTAAAGCCACGTGACCGAAATCGTTAACGTTTGGCGCCACAATCAACTGTCACTCTTTTCTTTGAATTCGCGGTCTACCTGTTTCGGTAGTAATTACCAACCCTTACTCCACAACAAATGCATCTCTGGACGTTACTTCCAAACATCACGGTCATCCTAGCTAAAGTACTACAAAATATATTGACAGGGCTGTAAAAGATCTCAAGATGTTCTCGACATACCAAATAGAGCAACAATTGCAGTAGTTGTTGTCCAGGGGAGCTTAATAGGATGGTAAACAAGATATCGTGCCTGAAAGGAATACAGTATTGGCACCCAGGATATGTCACCAAAAGCCAACATGAAGCCAAATCCTTCCTCTATGATGTCATATGTAGTCAACATGGAAGGCTGAAACAAAAAGCCAAATTACTACATGAAACTTGAAAATTTAAAATAGAAGATGTTAATTCAAAGTAATAAAACCAAACAATTTCTGATTAGGGCCCTAGCAGATTCACTTAATGAAAATCATGTTTGTCCATTATGGCTTAAGGTCAACGATTGCAGCAATTGTTTCAGCATAATCATCTTTACTGTGCACGCAGATTCACATGCCACGTCATGCATTGATGTGTCCGCTAAGTAACAAAATGGACAATGATAGGGCATAGGCCATTGTACATAAACAGCTTCGCCTGGATTAGTAATCTTGAACATCCGGTGAGCCTTATTTTGCTTTTGATGGATCATTTTCTCACGGTTTTCTACATTTAGCAAAGAAATGAAGAAAACCTCTCAAGTAGAAGCTTGACTTTTTTGTAAAATGCACCTGTCCATGGAATTCTGTGAATTTTAGCTCTTCATAATTTATCTGTGTGGCAGTTTAAAATACCTCTCGAAAAGTTACTGGTAAGTTTTTGTGAAAATGCTGGCGACATTTGGAATTATTTATGTAACAGACCCACTTCAGTGACTAAGATCTTTTGCCTCCATTGACTCAGCTTTGATATTTTTAACTATAAACCCCTGTAGACCATGTTGAACTACATGTGCTAATTTTGTTTTAAAAATCAGGGTAGTTTTCCACATGCTTCATCCCTGAAACTAAGTTAGTAAACCCCATTTTGTTTTTAATTTCTGACACAAGTACATTGTAACTAATTATCTGTGACTGCAGTAAAAAAAAAATTAAAAAATTTTTCAACTTTAAAAGTTTTGCAGGAACATCCTTAAGAGTTCACTTGATCCTTGTCAGAGCAAGCACGATGAACAATAATCATCAAATTGACTGCTGGTCAGGATGTAAAGCTCGTGTAAAGCAAATTACAAATGTCACCCTTTGGCACTTCTAAAAAACATGAATCCAGCATTTGTAGGAGAGTCAAAATGTCTCTGTGGGTAGGTTTGAAAAATCTGTTAACCCTAAAAGGGCTCCGTGGAATTGTCACTCACCTCATAGAACAAGCAGTCAGCAACATAAACAAAGTGAAAGATGCACACGAGTATCATTGCAGTTGACACTTCTTGTGACTTTTCATATTCTTTTGCAGCCATACAGAAGTTTATCATCACCTGTGAGGACAATGCAAACCCTTGTATTAGACAGGGTTTGTACCCTTTTTCAGAAACAAATTTCCAGGCTTTTCCAGGACTCAGATTGGTTTTTCAAGGGCTCTAAATTCACAGTAACCCCTACACTCCCAAGATCCCAATGTTAATTTTCCTTACTGCCTGCCATACACTTCATATTTTTGCATTGAGTTTAACAGATTTCCAGAATTTCCAGGACCAGTGGCCTTTTTCCAGGGTTTTCCAGTCCTGGAAAATGCCAGAATAAAATTCCAGGACTTTCCAGGTCTTCCAGGACCCGTACGAACCCTGATTAGAACAAGACAGTATCATGCATGGCTACTTGTACACAAAGTACATCAAAGAACTCTTGAAAATCATATTTGCTCTCTTTTGAATAGTTTGGCTATCCCTTTCAAAGCCTCATCTTTAATTTAGCGCCAACTTATAAGATCTATCCACAAGACACCATTCCAATTGGTTGTTGGGCAGTGCTTGAAACTTGACAAAACCAGAATACTTTGTGATCCATTTTCAAAGCTGCTATCCCTTCAGCAACAGTTTTGCAATAGTTACAGTGTATTCAAGACAAATATTATGATGATAACAATTCCATTTTTTAGTTTGATAGATAAGAAGTAACCAAGGGCCACTTTATCTGGTAGAGGGCCACTAAGAATATTCAAGGAAATTGGACCCACTGGAGATAATTCAAGACCTGTGTAATTGTATATTAATGTATGAAAATCAACCCTTTGGACATATTACAATACATGAAGTCAGCCAGTAATTTCATCAGTGAATAGGTACAGTTGTAATATTTATGCGTGTACATTGTATTCTCTTTTCTCAAGGGCACAACTCAACTATCAATTTTAAAAGAATTTCCTAGACAAAACATGTCCTGGTTTGAAGTTCCCTCTCTACTTGTTACTCCACAGTGTGTCACATGTACTTAAAATTTTGACAACTGTGTTATTTTTCTGGTGCAAGACTTGCATTATGGTATGCCAGTTACCATCAAATGATTCATCATGACAAATTATGCAACCATTGATGACCAATCAGATCAAGTTATTAGTGACATGATCATGGTATGATGCCGTCAACAGTACATGTGTACATGCACATAATCTACCACTCAGACTACAACTTGTCAGGTTGCCATAATAATTAACGATTATCCTGCGAAATCACGCGGAATAATCGTCTGATACTTAGCCGACGAGGCCGTAGGCCGAGTCGGCTAAAATCAGACGATATTCCGCGAGATTGAGCAGGATAATTGTTTTATTATTCAACAAATTGATAACAAAATTGATTTCCAAGCTCGTGACATTTTTAAACCTTTCTGTCGACATTTTTCACTTCACTTTTTCTTCCCACGTACGAAGCTACGTATATTGCCAGATATCTGTTACCTACAGATGACAGATATCGAGAGCATCATGACCATATTTGGATAGTGTTACAATTTGTTGAATAATAATGTTAATAACCATTTTGGAGCACACATGTAGCTGTCATTTTTTGCTACACCAACAAGTCCTGCTGAAGAAACAAAACCCAATAAAAGTAGTAACTAAGGTTGTGTTCTATTGGGATCAACCGTTTGAGGTTGGTTGGGTTGGTTGTCGTTGAGTTGTTTTGTGTTCTATTGGCAAAAAAAAACGTTTCAAGTTGGTTGTGTCGCTCAACTTTTTCAACACGCATCAAACTGGGTTGAAATGCTTGAAAAAGCATCGGTAGCGACCGCTGTTGTTTTCGCAGATGCTAATAGATGCTACTTGCATGATTAGTTGTGCAGTCTGTACTGTTCGTGTGACGCTCCTTGTGAACAAGAAAGACGGCATCTGTGAAGTTCATCTTCCGATTCATTTTTTAATGACATCTTCTGGCCTTGTGACAGGGTGGGGGAAAAAAATGAAATTGTGCGCTTTTTTGGAGGCAAATTATGCGGGACAAAAAGTTAATTGTGTGGGTAATTGTGCGGGATTGCACAATCTTGCGTCAAACAAAATATTTTGTATCCCACTCCCTGTTAAGTAAACATCGAGTTCTCCCTATAAATCATACCTTTTCTTGTAATAACAGTGCGTAATTCCTCCTGTAATGGCTAACTTACTTCTAGATTTTACTTTGAATGATTTTTATCTTATTGACTGAAGTTTAGAACCCATTTTAAACCAATTCTTTGTTTGTCAAAGCAGTTGAAAGAGCTAAACGAAAACACTTGAGGAGATCACCCCTTAAGTGCTAGCAAACCTCTCAGTACGTCATGTATGTCTAAATAGTAGACTAGTGCCCAGGATAGCGCAGGCTACCGTAAGAACACCTTGTTGTTTGGATAACGCAATCAATGAGTTGCTTTTGAAGGTAAATAGTCTAAAATTATTCTAGAAGTCTTGATACTCAATAGAAATACCCGTTTTAATTAAAATTTCAAGTAAACATTTTCGTATTGTGCAGGATTTTGAGAATTTTCTCAGATTGTGCATTATAGACCTTTCCTGCATTCCACTTCAGTGCGTACGAACGATAGCACCAGAGCGAGGTTCGGGTGGACATTTTCATACATTTACTGTATTTTTGTCCACCCCAACCTCGACTCGGTGCCATTGTTTGTTGGAATGCGGGAAAGGTCTATTGATTGAATTGTGCGGTTCCGCACCCGCACACCCTGTCAGAAGGCCTGCATCTTCCTCTAAAACTTCCGAAAGAACAAAAAAGACAACAGCACAAGCACGGTGAGCACCCACCATGTTTACCCTGTGGATCTGTGGACAGGAGGGTTACATGGTAGTCTGGTAATGACTATTCCCAGGAGTGACCACCTCTTGACTGAAAGTGGTTCGAAAAGTGTTCTACTGGAAAACGTCAACTGCCTCAACCTACATGTACACCTGTAAACTACTTTCGGTTGAAACGGTTGTTCCCAACAGAACACGACCTAAATGTATACTGTCCACTAGATTAATTCTATAGTATATGTGAATTAATTATTAATAAGTCTCTCACCCAGCCTATGAGTCCTGGTCTGATTTCAAAGAAGAGCTTGAAGTCAAATTTCCCCCATCGTGGGTTGAGTTGGTGTCCCATGAAGAAGTCATAAATAACATTTCCTACAAAAAAAATTAATTGCTAGTACTACAGTATACTGGCAAAAATATACATACATTGTATATAATTGTCACAAAATAACTGTACCTAGTCATGTAAATGGCATAAAAGGTGAAAAGGTGAGGAATTGTTGAAGGCAGTGGGGGGACAGAAGTAATTGTCTATTTACTGTTCACAGGATTCAGCTCAAAATTTTTCTTGGCTGGTTTCCGTAATAATACTAGAATTTAACAACATTTGTTGACATTCCACCAAGACGGAGTTGGAAGCAGAACACTGACTGTGGTTATGACTCCATTGCTTACGATAAAGTGAAAGCTGCATTGTTGGAGTTGCAAGCAGAAGTGGAAGAATAAACGATGACAATGTTCGATTCCGGGTCTTGCGATTGGTTGGTTCTTTCACTTCTGCTTCCGACTCCAACAACCTACAACATTTTAACTGGATCTCAAGTGATAGAGATGTAAACGGAATCGGAAAAATGGAAACGTTCTGATTCTCCAGACTCTGATTCTGTTGAGCTTATGACTGCGCTTAGAACTCCAATTTCAATTTTCACGAGGTCATAAGCTTTCTTATAACCCCAACTATGACTACGACTCTGTCCATAGTGAAAGCCAGCCTTAACAAGTTCCAATCCATACACCTTTATAAGTCAGTACAAGGCTATAGTATACAAACAAAAAATGTATATGGTAGTCAGACCTGTGTTTCCTCCTGGAGCCAATCCTGTCTTCTGGATTCGAGCCATAACATAGACAGTGACAGCAACCACAACCGACCACAACATAGTTGCTGTTATGATCCCAATGAAACAATCGCAGACCAAGGTAACAGGTACTTTGAAGTAAATGAGAGCAGCGAATCCAATTGTACTGAGTATCAGGGCAAGGAAACCTATTAAATAACAGGAAAGAGCATTATTGTATTTGACTGATTTGTGCTAGAGGATAAGCTACATGTATATCAGGGCTCCAAGCTCACTTTTTCAAAAAGTCGCCTTTTGGCAACCTTTAACTGTAAAATGGTCGCCATCACCCGACTTTCGCCAGAATTTTGGTCGCCAAAAAGTTTTTCTACTTGCCATGGCCACCAAAATAGTCGCAGCTTGGAGTGCTGTATATTGGACAACACAATCATTTACACAGAATTGGTTTATGTTTAACATGCACACACTGTAGAGTGCACACAGAAAAGTTTGAAGGGTATGAGAGAAGTGTAAGAGTCGCTTGAGGGGCAGCTTAAAACAGCTCTTACTAGCTTCTTGAGTTTGACGACCTTACGTGTGTATATCTGTTGCTGGTACACTGTTTGATTTGTTTTGGTTCACTGTATTCCAAGGACAGTTTAATAAGCTCTACAAAGAGATGTTTGCTTTTGAGGGATTACTTGTATTTGTTGTCTAAAATGTTCATTGCTGTGGAAAAGGTTTGTTTGTTTAAAGATATCAACTTACAGTGTAATGGTTACAAATTGACACTATCAAGAATTTGATAGAGTTTGCTATACGACAGCATCAATTTATTGTAAGAAAAAGTCAAATCAGACATAAGTATACATAATACTCTATAAGAGGAAAACTGTACCTTTAATTGTATATGCAGGCCATCTGATATGGTGCAAAAAAAATGGAAAATTATGCTGAAATTTTCGGCAATATTATGCAGAAGAAAGTGACGATTATGCGGAAAAGACGCCAGATTATGCTGAAATTTCTAAAATTAATAAAGTTGTTCCCTTGGCATTTTCAAACGTATAAAATACATGTTAACGCCTTACCGAGAATTTATTAATGACATGTTTGACCTTTTGCTGCCACTCGTGGACAGGTAGTTCTTTGTACAACTCAGTTTTTCCATAGGTTTTTTTCCCCAAGCTTAGGCCCTGTCCACACTAATCCGTTTTCAAACGAAAACGAAGCTGTTTTGCTCCGGATATGGCTATCGTCCACACTACAACGCCGAAAACGATCACCAAAAACGGAGCCATTTGAAAATGCTTTCCAGAGTGAAGCGATTTGAAAACGTCATGCTTTTTGAAAACGCTGTTTTCTGGTGTGGACGGAGAAAATGATGCTATCTGAAAACAGTGACATCATCAAAATAGACACAACTGGGCACCAGACCACTCAACCGTGAGTATCAAGAATGGCGCCAATTTCACGGCCCGATATATTGAAATGCGCATGCGTCGAGTTTATTTGAGCATGCGCACTGAGGTAATTAAAAGCATTTTCAAAACGGATACGGCGTTGTAGTGTGGACGGGCGAAAATGATACCAAAACGATAAGTGTGGACGCAAATCTTTTTGAAAATGGAGCAAAACAGCTCCGTTTTTGTTTGAAAACAGATTAGTGTGGACGGGGCCATAGTTACCAGGCATTAAATCGGACGAGCAACACTAGATACGGGCAGTACAAAAACTAGAACCCAGGCCCATCACCAGAAGATGCATGGAACACCTGGAGGTTTAAAATTGTTTACAAACAAAAAGGTGTGTTTTGGTCGCTGTTTTTGGTGAAAAACTTCAAAATGATCAATCTCTTCGCTATTTTTGCTTCTGAGGATGGTAAACAGTTGCTTTCTTGCCTATATGTACCAATTTTCTAGGTTTGTGTGGAAAAATGCCCCACGGATGCGGAGGATGTGGAAGTAGGCGAATTGTGCCGATCCGCACCACTGCAACCTGTCAGATGCTCTGTATATGGAGCTCTCAGTTTATCGTTAACAGTGAATGTTTCTTATGCAAGATATTTGATCCCACAAAATTGCAGGACATTAGAACAAGCTTTTTTAAGTTGCCACACAGAAGGCCCACGTATATCAGAAAGCAGACTGTCTTTGATCAAGGCTGGGAACTTTACTCTTTACTGCAGTTGCACTTGTTATCATGCCTGATACTACAGTACGTACTACACTGTAGTACACTGTATAGAGCATTAAATATCAATAAAATAAAAAGCATTACCATTTATTCTGTAATCAAGGCGAGTTCCATCTGAAAGCACTCGTCCATATACAACCTGTGACAACCAAATAACACAAATTGTTATGACAACAAACACAGTAAATCCTCAAATTAGCATCCGGGTGCCTGATTCAAATTTATGAGACGACAGGGCGCTTTATCAAGGGAGGGGGCGTATTTCTTTTTTCCAAATTGTGGCCTGACATGATCATTTTTCAATAAAGCATTTGTTCACAAAAACAACAACATAGCTATGTATCATAGCATCGTTAGTTTGTAAACTTACAGTAACATGTTTACAAACTGAAATGTCAAGAAATTGTAGGATGTAACTTGGAAGAAAAGAAACATGTTCCTATAAAGATGTAAATTACTAATATTATTACTGTATAAAAAAAGCTGGACAAGAGTGATTAAAGGGGCATTGTCACGCTATTTGGCAACTTTATAAAAGGCTAGAAGGTACCTTCGCATCAATCGAATTCCAAAACTAATGATCTATTTGAAGGTACTGAAACTGTTTCCTGTCGCCTGTCGCTATGGATGGCACGGATGGAAGTGGTTTGAAATTTGAAAAAATTAGCCAATTTTTACAAGTTCAGATGCCACGTGCTGGAAAAATCCTCAAGAAAGTTTTTATGGTTAGCCCTTGCTGATAAAATTCATTTGACATATTTGTCGTATAGCTTTACAGAAGCTTTTTGTTTATGACTAAAGCCTTAAAATAATTATTTTGGCACAAAATTGACCTAAAACAGCAAAATCCTTGTGACAATGCCCCTTTAAACACAACAAAAACGATAACATCCTTTGATGTCTAATCATCCACAAAATCAGGGGAGGGGAGGGGGCACTTAAATTTAAGAAACATGTTCCCTAGCCAACTGCTTTTAGTCTAAGTGAAAATTGTGATGTTTTTTGTTCCTGAAAATTTAAAAAATTGAAGGCTTTTATCTTTCAACCTATATTATTTGACAAATACATGTAGAGAGAAGCCAACACAAAATCAGAATGAGAAAAACAGATAGGGTCAAGAGAACAAGGTCGAAATTGGATATTACCAATCATAATATTAATTGTAGTTTTTGAATGACAAAAAATGCCCATGCAAGTAGCTTGTCAGAACATTTACATGTAATAAGGTGTATATGTATATCCTAACATAGTGTGTACACCGATGTCTGTACATGCATATATAGTTAACAATTATTGAATGAGGCTGAGTAGGATATGAAGTCACTAATTGCTGTATTATTCATTCAAAATAATTATTTCCCCTTTCTTAAAGGAGTTTTCCCATTTCGGTCTTTGTTTTTCTTCTCACCAAAAATAATGTACCCTTGTCCCCCGGTTTTCTTGGTCAATGGTTCAATGACATGCAGCGGGCTGCACCCTTGACATCATTGGTTCAATATGACAAAACTTTTGACGTCATGGGTTCAATATTACAAAGTTCTTTCCAAATTTGGTCAGCAGTAGCTTGTTATGGTGAATTATGCAGGTGGCTTTAACCAATCAGAAACAGGGAAATATTTTGAATGAATAATAAAATTAATGTAGTTATTGTGAAAGTAAGTTAATTGACCCCTCCCCCCTCCCCACCCCCCAACTGCTTGCTTATCCTCACTGCTGTGTTTCAACCCTTCCACTCACTTAGCACCATCTCAGGAAAAAAGTTAACTCTCTTCCAGTAATATTTAAAAGTTTTACCACAGCCAACAGAGCAGAAATCTCTTTTGTAGCCCCATCAGAATAGGGAGCTTAAGCAGGCGCGTTTTTGAGACGCGGACGGCAACTGGAAGAGAACATTTCGCATGCTAGGAAAGTATTGTCTCCTAGATTTTTGCACTACTCATTTCTAATGGTGAAAAGATAGTTAGCAATGTGAATGTGGTTGTGTGCGGGCAACTTAAAAGTGAAAACAGCTCACTTCCGGTTACCGTCCGCGTCTCAAAAACGCGGGTGCTTAAGCTCCCTATTATCTTGTCCACAGACGGGCAACAAAAGAAAAATGGCATACCCGGAATGATGTGCCGTAGTGGAATCAAAATTTCTCGAACCTCCAATGGAAACGAAAAGTTATTTGTTTGAGAGATGAATTTTATTGTTTGTCGAGGTTCGAGCCTTCAGGATGTTTGATAATTCCGGGTTGCACTTTACGAAAGATTATACAATAACTCTCATGTAAAATGAGATCACACACTGTACAAAAGCAAAACGCATACCTTTCCAACTGGAAGCATATAGATGAATACCTGGAGTAGGATCCATCCATCGACAATCAGGTGGCCAATGTCAAAAAATCCACCATGAAGCTTCCATAGAGGCGGAATAGAAGGTAACTGGCGGAATGTACACGGTTCTGTTTCGTTACAGAACAAGTAGGATGACACAACAATAGCTGGTAAAGCGATCATCAGAAAGAACACGCCAAACGGTCCACCGAACTCATATCCACGCTTGTTATGGGTCATTGTTGGTTTGATCTCTGCTGTAAGCAGTGCCTCCTTCTCCTCAGCGATGAGTTTCTTTGTAACTGAACGAGTTACACGCACTGTCGTAACGCTCGAAGACACAACCGAAGTATCTTTGGTCGACCCTTTGGTAACCGTAGTGGTCGTAGTCGAGGATTCTTCAACCTTCTTTTCGGGCATTCGGCCTCGTCTCGGAGAACGCCGACTTGGAGTGACCGCAGTTTGTTGTGTTATCTTTTCAACAAGGCTTTCTTCTGATGTCTTTTGAGCTGGCGGACGTCCACGGCTTCTCGCTGGAGACCGCGATCGAGAGCGAGATCTCCGAGCTGGCGAGCGAGATCTTCTGCGAGATGGTGATCGAGTTGGCGAGGATGAGCGTGATCGAAAGGGCAGCTCCTTCTGCAAAACGAAATGGGGAGAATATTGTCAAAGCTTCGATAAAAAATAATTTACAAAGCTGTGCTTTATTTAAGTCTAAAATCATTTAAGCATGAAATCAGTTCACTGCCCTTAAAGTGTGATAAGCTTAATTGCATTTTGTGACTCAACAAACGCGTTGTCAAAGAAACCTTGGTACGAGTTAAAATCAAAACTTCCTTCCTACATGATTGCTCCGTTTGTTTTGAGTAAATTTATGATAGGAAATTCACGATTCAGTATGAACTGATAGATTCAGCAAACGGTGTTATGCCCTGAAAGTGAAAGTTCATGCGACAGTAAACACATCAAACAGTAATAACGCTATCAAAATGGCGAATTCGTTTTCAAGATAACGAGCAGCGATCGAGACAACCCACGATGACCTGCTGTAGTTCACCGTAATTCAGCAACCTTCATGGGTAACATGATACAAACAATTCTGGAATTAGCCTTACGTATACTTGTCGTAAAGCAACTTCCGTAGTGAAGCCGTCTTTGAAGTCAACTTGAACAGTAGTTTTGCCAACATCGAGTACTGTAGCTTCGTAATATCTCCTGCTTCCCGGCCAAAGAGCCCACACCGTGTCGCCAACAGATATTTTCTTGGCCCCTTGCATGTTTTGCAGTAAAACGCTGAAGTAATTAGGTAATTTTCTTGTGATATTCCCCAACAAATCTTCTCTTGTGCAAACTCTTGCAAAGTTCAAAAAATTTCATCATGAAAGCGACTTGTCAACGGTCGCGTTTGTAAACGGCGGGAAGTAATCTGATTGGCTCCGCTTCAATAAGCTCGTTTTCCATTGGTCAGCTAGAAATTTAAAATTTTCTCTTTCAATATTTCAAGATCCCAATCTCCTCGCGGACAAACTTTACAGGTTTGAGAAAAATTGCGCAATTAATTTCTGTCAAAAACGTGAAAGAGATATGGGCATATCCAGCCGATTTTTACAGGCTACTGCACTTGCAGTTTTCATTATGCCAAGAGGCTTTATTTGTTACGAACCGAGTTTTTTTTCTCGTTTAGCGCTTGGCGGGCCACAAATCAAGGGGGAAAATTTAAAAGTCCGATCGGTAACCTCCTGGTGCGGACCGAGAAAACGTCAGTGGCGACTAAGGTGTCTGAGAGGCTAGAGTATATATTTCATGTCACACAGAACGGTTCCTAACGAAGGTTTAAAAGCAAAACGAGTCAATTCGAAATTATTGTTTCGGAGAGTGTTTTATACATGTTCCTTAATGAGCAAATTGACGTCAGTTTCTTATGCGTCTGTCAGGACTGTTATTGATCATGAATTTCGTCAAAACATTCTCAAAGTAGCTGTAGATCCACGAGGCGATAGCTGAGTGGATCTGCAGACTACTTTGACAATGTTATGACGAAATTCATTGTCGATAACAGGACAGACGTATGAAAAACTGACATCAATTTGTTTTCTACGATAACAAACTGTCAAATTGTCCGCTCTCGCTCGTTGCAGCATCGCATAAATCGCAAATTCATGTGTCTGCCCGCTTATTGACGCTAAAAATTAGCCAATGAGCGCGCGAGAATTTCAGCAGTTATCGTAAAAACACTTTTTGATTGACGTGAACGTTTTAAAATAGAACTTAGTGATAAATTGCGAGCATAACTTTAAGGGAAATATCAAAGCGTCTGTGGTAACTGAACAAACGTATTTGCCGAGAAACGGTCAATCTCGTTCCCAGAGCCTCGTTCCCCTTGACCAGCGGTCTGAAACGAAGCTCTGGGAGCAACCATTTTGAAATATCCTGGAAATAACAAAGTGCAACAGTTGGTCACGTGACGTGCTTTTCAAGAACACACTGATTAATCATTGGTAATGCATAATGTTATCAGAAATGGAAAGAACAGTTCCAAATAAGCTTACATGCAAATGTTTAGGTTTATATCTTTTAAGGGGGAATTTTTATGGACGTTAAAAATTAGAAGGATTTGTATGAGAAGAAGTCGCTTTGCCCTCCAGTCACGCTCCAGTGGTTTTCCATACAAATCCTTGTAATTTTGCAAGTTTTCAAGCTGCCATAAAATCTTTGCCTTTCGGTGTAAGGGCCTAGAAATTTCCATTTTTCCTAATATTTTACCCCTCTTTCTATCTCCAATGTATATATGCCGGCAGCTTCTTTTGGTAGTGATTAATAACAGAAAAGGTTTCTGGAGGGCAAAGCTTCCTCGCTTCCATACAAAACCTTCTAATTTTTGCAATATTCAAATCGTCATTAAATCTCAACCTTATACGGCATTGGTCTGAAAATTGGTGTCCTGGTTATTTAAAACATGCTCTTTCCAGCTCTGAAATTCATTTTGCTGTAGCTAAAAGTTTAGAAATTATCGGTCACGTGAGCAACTGTTGCAAAAGGCCTATTACCGAATTCTGTCTAGCCTGCAAACAGGCTCTCCGTATGGGTTATTCCGAGATTTGCTTTCGAACGGCGCGCGGGCGAGCGAGAGAAGGGAGAGCCTGCAATGGTCCTTGTACGATTAGAGTTCTGCCTCCTTTCCGCTTGACTGATCTGTCAAGTTATCAAATTGAAATGAGCCAATCACAACGAAAGCGGGAATGACCTTGTAGGTCAAGACGGCTGTCAAAAATGAAACTTTTGATAAACGTGCGCTTGTTTACATGTAAGTACAGTTGTTATGAACTTCGAAGAAAACATTTCGACGAACAGCTGGAAGAAAACCGCTCGATTTATAAAAGTGTTCGCTGCCAATAAATTATATTTCCAAATCCCACTGTTGAAATTGTGCCATGCTTTGAAGAGATGACGTTCGAATTCAGCTCGCGTCATCTACTATTATATAACAACCGAGTTTCATTTCGCGAAACGTGACTCAGCGTATAGATGTTATGTATGGGTAAAATCGTTAATAGATATTTTAGCCCAATTTAGCCCTTCTTTTAGCCAAAATTTTGGTATTTGTGTACTAAAAATAACTGACCTCAGTGTTAACACCTCCATATTCTGAAAGGGGAGAGTCACGTTTCGCGTAATGAAACTCCGTCGTTGTGCAATAAGTCGATGACGGCGGTAACTTTGTCACGTTTCACAAGCTGATCGTTCGCATCGTAAAAAATATAACTTCTCTGACAACGAAAGCTTGAGCCGCCTATGTTCCAGTGCGATAGGATCGTCCAAATTTGTTTACTTTTAGCGCCTGTATCTTCCTGAAGTCGCATGACACCAAGCTTCGTTTGAAAAATAAACATGCGCGAAAAACCATTCACGCTTCACGGTTGAAC